>CABFVX010005007.1:0-43788 GCA_902151425.1 Timema shepardi
TATTTCTTATTGTAGTCTTTGTTATTATAACATACTCTAAACTCCTTACGAAAGATTATTTTTAGAATGTTTTCTAAAATGTTATAGCTCCAATTTGTTTAACAGCTTATCACCTAGAACAAAGTGTGGTTTTCAATTTGCTTTTTCTATCTTTGGCACGAACAAATGGTGATGGACCTATTGTTAGTCTTCCATCCTTATACCACGTATTTGAATAATTAATTAGAGTAAGTAGCGACTAAAAAAACTATGTCACTGAAAATAACTATATATTTTTTAAATTAAGGGAATAAAATATATATAATATAAAATCTTTCTAAGGTAATAGATAAGCCAAGTAAAAAGTCCCAATTTACTGTAAATAATGTTTTCCTAAGATAACTCAGAAAAATTATACTATGACAGTAGTTCGAGCCCTTGTCCTTTGACCTGGGACGACATTCTAATAAAACATCGAGATTGCATCTATAAGCTCGGCACATCTTTTTGGAGAGTAGTAAGCAACAAAGTTGAAAGTATTAGCTTTCGGGGGGAGTGAGGCTACCTGAAAGGGATGAAAGTGTGGGCGAGGGGAAAGAGGTTGGTGCGGTGACTATCATAGCTATAGTGGTGCACCTCTGCTGAGGTGATGATACAAAGTACTACTTGAAAGAGAGATTTGCAAAACCTCAAGATGTCCATCCAAATCTTAAATGTAAGCGTAATGTAGGCCATATAACGCTTTTTTCTTACCTTTTTATCCCCTCTCTCATCCTATGACCATCTAACACCATGTACATAAGTGACCCCAAACTCGCGGCCCATGGGCCACATGTGGCCCAGAACCAGCTATTTTGCGGCCCGCATAAATGAATACAAAATATAATAATAAATTACCATTGTTTCAAGTATATTATAATACGATTTAAACATAGTAATGTTTTGAAAAGTCATCCTCTTTCTAAGTAGCAAGTTTATTTGTGATGAGTGCAGCAGTATTAAGCATGCCTATTGTTACGTCTAAAGGAATAAGGAAAAGGTTCAAGTGTCTTCCCCCAACGTACTGTGTACGTATCCAAGAAGATTTCAACAAGTGGTTTGTATGTTTCAAAAACTTGGAAAATATTTTAAATACAATCAAGTATCCGTTGTCTTACAATACTGACAACACACGTGTATCAAGTAATATCTCTTGAAAGTAATAGGTTAAGTGACACTCACTTAGGCTCAATTTAAAAAGTAGCATATTCAAAGGACGCCATTACAAATATCGACAAGCTAGTGACAGAAAAATGGGCACAAATGTCTGGTAATAAAATGTAATATTTTCTTCACAGTGTCTAGTTGGTAATTTTTCTTATTTTAAAGTGTAAGTGAATTATTTCAGTTATACAAAGTTATATAAATAAAAGTAACTGATGAATCATTTGTTTTTACTCTCTATCGATAGTTAGAAATAATATCCCAATCAAGTGCAAATCTATTGGTTTAATTTTGTAAAGTTGATATTTATTCTTAATAAATTCATGTAGCCCCCTAAGTTCCTTCGAAACTTGAAAGTGGCCTTGCCAAGGGTCTGAGGGACCACTCATGTAGATATTTATCCTGATATTTAAAACGCTATGTTTCTCTGGTGATGCCCCTCATTGTTGAATCCACTTGAAGTGTGCTTTGTGAGATGAGATGATGATGATGAAGCTTCTTTTTGTTGTGTTCTACTTTATAATTTGGTTATTATGAAGGTGGTGAAGGTGGGGACTCTCGGAGGTTGAAGTTATGTTGTGCTCCGGCTTATTAATGCTAGCAAAGGCTGGGTTATTATTACTTACTATATACAACGTGTATCTAAAACATTGCATCAAACTTTGGCAGGCTATTCCTTGGGTGAAAATAGAATAATTCAAATCAGCAACTTAGGGTCCATCCTAAATATTAAGGGCAGTATTCACCCCTAAAGATAGAGCTAAATACGACTATTGTGTGAAACAGTATGAAAAATTATTAAGGTATTAAAACAAATCTTTGTATACTCTTTATTGAAACCTTGATATTTAATAAAATAAATGTGCTGTTTCCGTTACCCACCCCCTTCATGTAAAAAAGGAGGGGTTTTAACACTTTTTCCTGCAATAAAATATGTCAGAGTAGGTATTATTAATTTTGACTTAAGATTACCAAACATGGTTTAGAAATTAACAAAAAAGGTGTGCTGGAGAAACTGGCTATCTTTTTCTGTTTTCGAGATAATCACACACGTTTGAGTTCAGAGACAAGTGTAAATGCCTGCCAAGTAGGCAACCAGAATCGTAGTGTTACTTCAAACTGCAGCCGTTAAACCATTTTTACCGGCACGTACATTTGGTAAACAAGGCTGGTTTATGTGATATGTGTGTAAGCTCCGATGTGATTATATTTATCACATTAGTAAGTTATGCTTACACAGTTCACACTTGGGTGGGATTTTAATCATTACACTCACTGGAGTATTGAAAGTTAAATTAAGAAGTCCTAATTGTAGTTCTTGTATGTTTAAGTTCCTAGCTTCAAAATCAGATTCATAGCAAGTGTTCAAAATGGCGTCCCCTAACGTCATTTCAATAATTGAGGTGGCGTATCAAAGACTTGCGTAATCTTTCTAAAACGCGTGGTGTTACTTGAACCTTATCACAGGCAGCGCCTATCCTGGCTAACAGGTCTTCCTCGGATTCAATGGGTATCTCGTACACCAAAGCTTTGAAAACACTCCACAGAAAAAGTCTAATGTATTAAGGTAAGGAGAGTGTAGTGGCCAAGCAACAGCCATATAGGCTCCCTGCCTGGCAAGAATTAACTCTTGCCTTTGAAATCAAACATGAATGATTATCTCGGAAACAGGGAAAGCTAGACAGTTTCTCAAATACACATTTTTTTGTTAATTTCTGATCCTTGTTTTGTAACCTTAAGTCAAAATTAGTAATACCTACTCTGACATATTTTATTGCAGAAAATTGTGTTAAAACCCCCCTTTTTTAATTGATGGGGGTGTTTAACGGTAACAGCACATTTAGTTTATTAATGATAAAGGTTTCAATAAGTAGTATACAAAGATTCGTTGTACTACCCTAAGTAGTTTTTATAATATCTCACAAAACAGTCCTTTTTAGTTTTATCTTTAGGGGTGAACACCGCCCTTAGTATTTAAGATGCCCCTAGGTTGCTGATGTGAATTATTATATTTTCACCCAAGGAATAGCCTGCCGAAGTTTGATGCAATGTTTTAGATACACGTTGTATAAGAACTTGCTTTTTATCAATTATTATGATTTATTTATTGTATTTATAAACTTATCCCGGTGCAGGCAGCTCAATGGCAGTTTCTTTATAATTGAAGCTTTTTTATTTTTGAAAATAGAGAGACCATTCAGTCGCGGATTGTTCCCTTATATTGCTGTAGGACGACCTTAGACGACTGTGTAAAATCCTTCTTCTTAACTATATATTTCGAAGGAAATTGTTCCAGAAGCTTCCATGTGTTTTTTTTTTAAGTTACACCATGGTATAACCTTCTAAAAGCGAAAGAATGAGATGGAACGAAAAAAATTGAGAATTTTTTTTTATTTCAGCCATGTTTCACAAGTGATTTTAATAGGGGTGGAGTTAACTGAGAGCGTAGAAATATAGTTGAACAAAATAAAAAATAAGTATATTTATTAGTCACTCAAATGTGAGAAGATTTCCTAACACATATGGATGCTTTGAGTTTCATATTTTGAGAATATTCATTAATTTAAAAGTCGAAGGGTGACATTTTTTTATTAGAATGCTTACCCAATGATATTTTATTTCATTACACCCTTCTCCCCCTTAACCTGTTTTACGTAACTTTCCACATTGAGAGTGAATGTTATTATTTCATAGGGACCTTTTTGTGATACTAAAAGAGGGACTCAGATTTAACACAGCAAAGAATTAATATTAAATCCTGAATATAAATTATTTACACAGGGTCTTATTATTAGTATTTATGGACAATTGCCCATACATAAAAGTATTTTTAAGGTTAATAGCTTTTTAAAATTAATGTATCGTTCAAAGAACAGTTTTGAATATAATGCTTTTCGAGGATTAGTAGAACACACGGAATGTATTAGTGTTAACAAAAGTATATAATATGCATTCCTCACATGTGCTTGGTGTTCATAGTCTCGGGTAGACAATACCATCTAAGTGAATTCAAAATATTGGAAGTAAAATGTAAAGGCAAAACTTGCATTTTCAACCCCGAAGATAATTGGAAGTTATCAATAAGTATATTTATTTAAGGGGAAATAGCACCATGTAGGAATTAGCGCCCCCTCCCACTTCTCCCTCCGGCCCAACAAAGCGAAAAGTGGTTTATGGGTAACACGTGCGTGGGTAGTTCTTTTGATTATTTTCACGAAACAAAACATTAATTTGAAGTCATTCTTCGTCACACTAATGATAAATGTATGTTTATCCAAAATAAAATATGTCTGTTATCAGTTGTCTTATGTCAATTCTAACCCTCTAAAATGATGTGAGCTAAGAATTCACAACCAAAACCAAACCAAGGATCTACAAAGCCATTATAATGCCGGGTATATTATTTGGATCCGAAACTTGTTCCACAATACTAACGGAATACCGCAAATTGATCAAATTTTAAAACGAATTTGCAAGAATCCTATATAATGTTTTGAAAAAAAATGATGAGTGAAGTTTCAGAAGAAACTCACAATTAAGAGAATAATTACACCAAACCCATTCAGTTATCAGTGAGTTGAAGGTAAGGCGAATATAATATCTTAGACATGTTTTTTTGTTGTTTTTAAGCACCGCACTTTACTATCCGTTTGGGTAATACACTAATGTACTAATGTCACTAATATTTTTAGGGTTTAAGGAAGTTATATAAACAAAGTGTACCCACATTTGCATGTAGGGATATTAGAAATCTATGTTAGAAAATTATCCTCAGTAGTCTAGTATACCGCGACACTAGCGCGTTAGACCACATGGCCAAGGAAGCTGATGGAATTAAATTTTATAGGGTGATATGTAGCTACCATATACCCAGCGGTCAGATCCCGATGAGTGGACCAGGTGGAAGAAGACCTTAACTAACTCTTCAAAAGAAGAGTTCACACCAAATATCTCAGGTATTTGAATCAAAATAAAAAGAGACCAACGCCAACAAATAAACACAACCAACCAACAATAAAATGGGTGATCTGAACGATAGAATCAGATAGCACTTCCTACTGAAACGAAGTGCAATATTCTCTGATGGATTCGAACACAAGTCCAAACGGTACAAAATATCCTATGGTGAGGATTGCATCAGTCTGTTGACGTCATCAAGGGTATATGACCACAGGGAAGGGGGGGGGGGATGCTGCCACCTGGTAAAATCTGCTGAGTTACAGTAACATATTTCTCCCTGGTGAAGCCATGCACTGATTTGGACGCTGGACCGTTATATATAAATATATCGATCCATAGCTACACTGGATATTATCGTTGATGGAATCGCATGGTTACTATTAATAAACATTTTTGGTGACATGATACTCTAGGGTTAAGGTGTCGGACTTCTATGCTGGGGTTCGGGGTTCAATCCTTGATCCCGGCACAGATTTATCTAAGTGCCAAACCCTTCCTTCACCTCTGACAAGACGTTTATCAATAACAGCTTGGGAATGTGTGTAATACCATTCCTCCACCGTGGTTCGGATCCCCCGTTAAACTGTAGGTACTCCATTTTCATCTAACAATCACCCTACCATAACACATTAGTGTAGGTGTGTATAGCCCGAACTGGTAGTAATACGCGGTGCTAAAAGTAATAATAACAATAATAATCACACACACTCTCTAGTTTTCGTGTGGTCAATATGACTTCAAATATAAGAAAAGTTTAACAATGCTGATTAGTTGACGTTGCCAGTAACGCCTTCTTAGCACATAAAACCCCCTTAAGACCAAACTGAGAGCGAGGAGATTTAACAACAGTTAACTGAGAGAGCGAAGCTAAAGTTTTTCTCCATAAGGCCTGCAGTTACCTCATCGATGATATAGGGTTTATTCATCTGTTTCTACTTGTGTTGCAAAGCATCATGGGTCAATATATCATATTTCTGCTAGTTTATGAATTTCTATGACACTCAAAAGCAAATTCTGTCCTCAATTTGGAGCCGAGCGTGTGAATCAAACATTTTACAAGAATTCAGGAACATACCAGTAAATGGGCCAATGAATCTGTCTCGCTGTTTTGGATGAGGAGGTCAAGGCTCGACTCTTGGTTGGGTAATGACTGTGGGGGATGGTTCCCCTCCATGTTAAATTACTATATTTTTCCATCCCCTCTTCACGTAATTGCGGATGTATCTTATCTAAACTATGTTGTCATTATTATTTTATTTAATAAAAAATTTAGAGAAACCATTTTAATTTTATGTTATTGAAACACATATGCCCAATAGGGTGACCAATTCAGTTTCAGGTACATTTCCTCATAATTCTATCTTCCTCATCCATAGCACATTAGTATAGATAAATTTGTAAAGCTCGTAAGAGTTGGAACACGTAATGGAAAGAAAGATAAATATTATTTACATTTAGTTTGAAAAAATAAATTCCCTGCTCGCGTGTATATGTTAATATCACACTGATGCAACCCTAACTATCCAAGTTAATTCTACGGTCACATGTGAATGAAAATATCACAATGATGTAACCTAAATTATCTGAGTTAATTCTCCAGTCACATGTGAATGAAAATATAACACTGATATAACCTAAATTATCCGAGTATATTCTCCGGTCGATATTGACTAGAAGTAAAAAAGACTGCTGCTGCAGTTTTGCTAAGCTGTACTTATCATGGTAAGAGCCAATGCGTCACCACTATTTTAGTATTGGGTGCATTTATGAAATTTAATTTTTCAAACTGATAAAGGTGATTGTATTTAAATTCTGATTTTAGAAGACATACCTAGAAACAAGACAATTGCCCAGACATATTTCGTACTTGATTTATTAAATGGGTTATTATAATATTAAAATAATATTGTTTAAATTAAATCTAAGACAGTTGTTAACATAATCATGGCCAATTGGGAGACTATTTATTACTTATTTGAAATATATTTTAACTTATGGCTCTAACAATACTTTTTAGTTTTCACAACTTTTACTAAAGATCTAATTTATTGATACTTTCTCGTAACACTGGCATAAAAAACACGAAAAAAATCAATAAGGTATTTAATGTACCATTTAAATCTCGACTGTCATCTTTGGCTTCATCAGTTATTTCAAAGTTACTCTTGGGGGAAGAAAAAAATCAAATTACTTTATATCTTTGTGCCTATTTCATAAAACTAAAAGTTTACTATTTTAAATTAACAATAATGTTTTACCATTGTAAAAAGACAAGGTTTCATAAATAAAATAGGTGTCGTACATATTTGCCACTTGTAAAAAAACTCTACAAGCCAGCTTTCTATTTACAAAAAGACACATCATAAATAAATCCACTCAATGTCCGCGTAGCTAACGTGCTTCTTTCGCAGTAGACTATACTGTTGATTATGGTCAGATCGAGGTTCGAATATCGGTCGGGTTCCCTAAAGGTAGTTATCAAAAGGCTTTTCCATTCTACTTTCACGCAAATGCTGGTACAATTCATCAATTCCAAACCTTCCTAATCTCTAAAACCATCAGCGTATTATTAACATAAGCGTATGACATGAATGGGCAGTAAGACATGGTGCTATAAATACATAATCAATACAACCGGATTTGTCCATCTATTACAGTAGCTTATATCATACAAACTAATTTAAAATTATATTGTGACAGTTTTATTAACAAGCAAATATAACATTTAAAATCATTTTGCTTAAATCTTCATAAATAAGAGTTAATAAGTAGGATTATAGCACGAGATATATTAGATTATGCTTTGTTTTGTAATACTCAACATTAATATTGTTAACTGCATAGTTTAAATTTTCCTGAACTATACCATAGATTTGCGTATAACCCCAAGGGTTAAGAGTAAGACGCGGCAATAAATAATAATAATAATAATAATAATAATATGAATATGAATAATAATAATATAGCATATATTTATTTTATACAGGGAAAATCATCTATATTCTCTGATGGTTTATTAACTTTTAAATAGCTCGTTTTACACCATTTATAGGTGGGTTATAATTTCCTAACCTAAATAATCCCTTACTTCACATAATTATCATCATCATCAGCTGTATATTTAATAAGTTACTTAAAATCTTTTTATAGGTGATTCATCAATTAAAAGTAAAGTATTTTATCAATTACGGTGTGTAAAAAACTTACAGTAAAATGGAATTTGTAAACAGTTTTGCCTAAAGCCATGTGTGGTTCAATTACTTCAAAAATGTTTTATGGTTATTCTTTAATACCGTATAGCTATAGATATAAGATATTGTCGCCACTTTCATTGGAAATAAGCTAACAATGATGACCTTTATAAAATCTTCATGCATTAAAGAGTAATTGATTGGATTCGAGAAGAGGCCAAGAATAATTTACCAATAATACAATACCTACAATAATGTAGAGAGTGAAGATATGTTAATTGGTTTTTAAAATAATCATCTAATTTGTTAGGGAGTGGGTGTTGTGTCCATTTTATAATTATATTATTTTGTAAAATGTGTTATTATATAATCAGTCAGATAAATGATATATGTTAAATATAGTCCAAATACATTTTATAAAACCATAATATTAATAATAATATAAATAATAGTAATCATTATAGTTATAGTATTATATTCAAACCTCTTCTGACATAAACCATATGTAGTTATTTTAAATGTACAATGGGCATCGTAAAATTATTTGAACAACAAGATTTTCATTAAGGTTTTTGTTTTTACGCCACTATGCGAATTAAAATTAGTCGAGAGCTATTTGGATAAGAATGTGTATGGATTCATATTAAACGTATATACTGAAACCATATTTAATTTATTTTGACCTAAAACAAAATTAATGTCGTTATAAAACTATAAAAAAATATTTAGATTAATTTTCTATTCCAACCTCTCCCCTTAAATATAGCTTTTTTATACCGTTCAATATAAAAGCAATTCAAGTCACCTATGGCCATCATCCAATTCAAAAATGCATTACTAAGCGGTTTTCATAGATGCAACATTAGGTAAAATTGCTAGTTTTATAATAACACACAAAGTATTATTTCCTTAGAGCCACTGTGTATCGCATTAAATAACCATTTATTTCTAACAACTAAACTATTATGGTAAAAGCCTGCATGTTACCCCAACTTAAATACTGACTAGTATATTATTAACAGTTGACCAGAACATCTAGTTAAATAGGGTCAGCGTTTGAATACAATAACAATTTGTTAGCTTGCCACAATAATATATTACAGTAGATATATCAAAGTATTATATATACCTCAATATGATCATATATTTAATACTTTAAAACTCGTTAATCATTAGTTTCTTTGCACCAGATACAGGTAGATAGTATTTTTATAAAATTACAATTAGATATACTAATTCTTATGTGAAGTGTTAAAAAAGTGAAGAAACTTAAAAACGAATAAATATATAAAAAATTGAAGTGAAAATTATATTAGGTACAAACGAGTTGATCAAAAAATAATTTATCAGGACCTTATTTATTATTTCTCAATAACCTACTATTTTACTAACAATCTTCCTAAAAGTGGGTAATAAAGAGTCAATTTTCTAAAATATCGAATCATTTGATTATATAAATATATGGTAATGTTATTTAAAATTTAAATTGTAGTTCTATAAATGTTTAAATATATAAGAGAAGATTTAATCTTTAATATATATTAATTTTGAAGATAATTTTATGAGCATTTGGAACTAGAATTAAGTCTAATTTATAATTAATTATTATTTATTACATATTTAAACTCATTAAATTTACCAAATCATTATTGAAATTAACGTTTAATAAAATGTATTCCCAGGAAATATAAAACCCACCATTTAAGTTTTGTGGAATCATAAATTGCTGCATTGTGTTCAGGATGATTCGTTAAATATTTTTTTAATTACTCGGTATTAAATAAAAAAAGGTGAAATAATATACCAATTGAATGTTTTAAAAACATGATTTTTATAAAAATTAAATCAACAAATTAATCATCTTTTACATTATATCGACCCTTCTTAAAAAGTAAATATTGGGTTAATAAAAAATATATTTCGATAATTTGAGATATGTTGGATTATTATAACACCTCGAATCAGATACGGTTGTTTTTATAGACAGTATGTTTTATATGTGTCTGTTTTATGTCTGTGGCTGTATACAGTACATCGGCCTATAGCAGAAACCACATTAAAGATCAGGCTTAACTTGATATATGGGCTCTCATAAGGATCCCCAATAGGCTTATGGGAATTGTACATCCAACCCTTTAAAAAAGGGTAGATTACTTAAAGAAAAAAATACAAAAAAGCTGCTTTTTTAAACTGGTTATATTTATTTTGAATAAAATTATTAAATACCATGCTTAACATTACAAATAAGGTGGTGCATATATAAGAGAATATTACTAATCTGGTACTTTACATAAACGGATATCTCCAATTTTTGTAGTATGCCCGCAATGCATGGCCATAAAATATAACCTACACTTTAAAAGACGTAAGACTAATAAAATAGAATATTTTTATTCAAAATATATATTTAGAAAACCAGTATTTTCCAAGTTATAAACAAATCTATATTTTAGATTTTATATAGGAAATGGAAAGTGTATTATGATTGCAGAAATGTTTAATTTACTATTTGTGTTTCTAAAACAGTGAATATCGTTTGATATGTCATATGTTGGAATATGATGATTTTTTTTTCCATTATATAAATACAATAAATTGTATAGTTCACCGAGTAAATATTCTTGCTCATTCACCTTAAGTATTAAAATATTTACTTAAAATCTTTAATTTACTTTTGTGAAAAAAAAATAATAAGCACCATTTCAGAAAAATAAATTGCAAGAATACAATCATACCCCACCAAATATTATGATTTAAATAATATACATTTTTACATAAATATATCGAGAAAAAAATTAACATCTCAGTTCACATTTCAATTAATAACAATAAATCCAGAATTCAAAGACTTAATTTTTTTTTAAATATCCCCAATAGCTCGTTAAATATTTTTTCATAAATGTATAATTATTTAAAACCAATATTTGTTATAGTAATACTACTTTGCAGTGGTATATAATTTCGTGTCTGAAACGTTGGGGAAATATATTATCTAAACTGGAAAAATGCACTAATATGAAATACTTACAGTACTCTGCATGTCAATATACTCGAAATTGGTACAGGCTTTACTTTTTATAAGCCCATCTTACTGAATGTTAAGATTATAAGTATATTTTGTTGTTATATTAAAATTGCTTGGATGTGAATTTTAGTCAAATTCAGAAAAATGTTTTCAATAAAATAATTTACTCAGCTTTACTCTTTAATGAACTACATTTATTACAGGATTAAATATCTAATTCTATTAACTCCTTGGTGGAACCTTATAAAAACCCTATAAAGCAAACTCAAATATAAAAAAACAGAGGTTTTTTTTAAAGTCACAATAGATATCCCTCCAAGTTTGGCCAGAAAATAAAAATTCCTATTATTTGTATCTTTTATATATTTTTAGATAAGTGTTATAAATAACTCCCTTTTCAGGTAAAGAAGAGAAACAAATATGTGCTGTGAACACTCACTTTTATTTTTAATTGATATTTTTGAATTGCTGCTCCAATCATAATTTACACAATAATCCTGATAAAAATAATATCTATATAGAAGTGATATTTTTCATTTTTGATGAGGATAGGCTCACATACATTTTTATGAACAATGATTTTTACCCAATTAGTGTGGATTAACTTATTGACATTTGGTTTAGTAAATACCATTATTCCAATACAACTGGAAATGGACACGAGTGTGACCATACTAACAACAACTACCAAGATTATTATAAGTACATTATTGAAGAAATATCTTTACTTTCTTGTGATCAGTACTGATAACATTCCAAAACATAAAACAACCACAGAAATAGTTAAACATATCCATAGCGATAATTCTGTTCCAGTTATATATCTGCAAGATTATTTGTTATATAGTGATCAATTTATCCGGTTGAAGAGAAATGATAACATAGAGAATAGTGTAGGGTTCATCTTTATCATCAACGAAACAAAAGGTAAATGTTTTGTTAATAGCAACTGGACATACTCTCCATTCTGGAACCCACGAGCTTTCTTCCTTATGGTCATCACCACAACTTTGACAGAGGAAACTGACAATATGGCGGACATGTTTCGAGACTGCTGGGAGAACTTCAAAATACTAAATTTAGTGGTTATATTCGAGTACGAGGATTCATTTGGGATTGACTATTGTAATAGTCATTGTAAAGAAACCACAAAATTACAAATACTATCTTATAATCCATTCTTAGGTAATAGAAAGATTGTAAATATTAACTCAGATTACTTAATGAACTTAAGCCGTATATTCACAAATAAAATCTCTGATACTCATGGCTATAATTTAACTACGGTAACAAGATCAATGTGCCCTTTTTTACAATTTAATGATGATCATATAGAAAATGTAATTGCTAAAGGACGTGACGTAGACATATTTAACTTAGTAATGAAGAAGATAAATGCTACTCTGATTTACACACCACCCAAAGCAAGTGAAAGCAAATTTAATCCTTTCAATCAAATAGTTTTAAATATGGAACCTATACAGCCCTACAACCTTGACAACACATCATACCCTCATGTTGAAGTGTGCATTACTCTAATTACACCAAAAGCGCCAGAGATACCAAGATATATGAACCTTGTTCTACCTTTTACAATGGATGTATGGAGACTGTATTTGTTTACAATCGTTTGTGTAATGGGTGTTTGGAAATTGCTTTCTCATCTTGATATGTTTGAAGGAAATGACGAGATTGCCAAAGACAAGCTCGTAGAATCCTTACGTATTATTATTATCGGATCAACGCAGTGTAAGCCGTCTTTTCTATCTCAGAGGTTGATAATAACCTTTATTTTGTTTCTAAACATAATATTTAATAATTCTTATCAAGGTTGTTTGACTAGTTATTTGGCTACTACAAAATATTCTCCTGATATTAAAACATTAAATGAGGCCTTATATTCTGATCTAAAAGTCTCTACATTTTTTTCAATTAGTGAAATTGAAACTATTAGCAGTAGCTTAGATATAAAAGACCCATTTTTCACTACTCTATTTAATAAACTTGTTATAATTCCCGATGAAATAGAAGCCCTTTCTATGATATCTCAATATAAAAATGTGTGTAGACTAACGTTTAAACTCTATGGACTATCCATTGTAAACCAGCTTAAGTATTATAAGGACGATTCTCCTTTGCTTAACGTTGTGGATGAGTGCTACGCTTCCCATTATGGAGGCATTGACTTTGGAGACAGAAACTCACCCTTCATCGCAGTTTTCAGTACAACTCTTCAAAGAATGGTCGAAGGTGGTATCATAGAGAAGATGAATAATGACTTCATTGTTAGCGGTGTTTCATCATCTGCGATCACTAAAGGTTTTGTTGGACCTAAGGTTTTAATATTGGAACACCTTCAAACACCATTTTATATTCTCGTCATTGGAGTTATTTTAAGTTTTATGGTATTTGTATCCGAGGTGATTTGGTTCAAGTATGATGATAATACATAATTAATTATTTGTGAAGTTTGACTAGCCGAGAGCAAAGATATTAGTAAAATATAGAAGATCCAACTAATATAATCGCTATTGGTAAATTTGTGAATCGTTTATAAAAAATATTTGAAGACTCATTTACATAATTAATATGAGATAGTATTGCAATGATATATTGGAGAAGTTAACGAATTTAATATGTAAACAAAAGAAAAAAATATATAATTATCATAGGTGACCACCCAATTAGATCGGTTGATAGCAGGTCTTGCTACTGAGTTAAGGGTTCCGGGTTTGATTTCCAGCATGGCCGAAGATTAATTATTCGTGAAATATTGTTTACACTTTCACAGTGATAAATTAACCTACGAAGACTTTATGTTGTGTTTGTCCTAGTCTAAAGTTAGATTTTAGGGCAAATGAAGCAAAGTCATTCCTACCCAGTCGGTAGTGGAAAAATATATTCCTTGAATAAAAAAACCGAACCAGTCCTAATGCTGAAATCTGTTATGGATTGATCTAAAGGAGGTCTAACATTAGACACTTCTAGTCGTCTTATATTTAAATAAATATACTTTTTTTATAGATCTTTCTTTAATAGATCTAACAAACTCGTCTAAAGTTTTTCATGCAACTAGATGGTTATATATATATATATATATATATATGTAAATAAATAAATAAATAAATATATAAATATATATATATGCTAACTCCTATGCAACCAGTTGTACACACATGTTTGTACAGTTTTACTCTCCCGGTGCTGTAACCTAAAACTTTGAATACAATTTATGTTATTAGCATAGTTTTCCGGGCGTAAGTGTAATGGTATTTGTTATTACTAATAGTCCAAACAATCTGTTTGTGCAGTTTGGGCTACGAGATCCAGAACACTGTGATGTCCCAACTTTTAAATCTTATGTTTCTACGAAAAGTAAAGATGAAACCACTGCTTTATATATATATATTTAAATTCGGAATATCTCGTTTTTTTTAACATTAGTTTTAATTATTAATTTTCATTTTAGAATATCTAAGCCTTTAGGGAATTTTGGAAATCAATTCACTTCTTTTATATTAAAGTTCCTTATGGGGTGCGTTGTACGATTAAACAAAACGTAAAGAGCTGATCTAACAGTCGAGTCTTCGTTCTAAGAGATATACACATTTTCCTTAGTACATAGCGGTTGCATTGTCCAGCCAACTAGAAATTTAGGTTTCAAACTACTCTCGTGTGATAAGTCAAGATTGCCATTCCACTCTGGTGCAAACGATGTAGCCATCAGAATTTTTTAAAAACGCGAGTAAGAAACGAACTCTCACTGTTACACAAGAAGGAGACACTTACTGACCGAGGTGGCAACAAGGCGTGTTTTACTAACTAGATACGGGTTGTTTGTACAAGCTGAAATTATTAATTATTATAGTAATACATATACAATAGTACGTTTTAACAATCTTATAAAAGTGATCAAAGTATATTTATCTTATAATTGGGAATTTCCCTATATGATAATCACGTCGATAAAAGAACCTGAGCTATCCAGGAATGTATATCAAGATTTAAGTCGTATTTGCGAATTCATCAATTGGTTACCTGATGAAAGCGTCACTAGGATTCTTCAATTGATGCCCATCGAGGGACTTTTTTGTAAATCTTCAACATCCTGTATGTATATAAATATATATAAACAAAATATAATGATGATAGTATAATTATTTATGCCATATAAGTATATATATTTATATATATGTTAAAATAACATAAATGTCTTGAGGATTCGGTGGTCTGATCACAAGACAACCTCTATCCGTAAAGTTGGCACCCTTTTCGACGAACATACTATGGTCGCTCAGTCGGTATGACTTGATTGCAAGCTGACATAATAGTATTTTTTCATTCAAGTCAAATTTATGAATATGGTATGTTTTGATGAGGTAGGGATATATCTGTATACCTTTAGCAAAAGTTGATACACAAAGATTCATAATGATCATATGCAAGTTGGCATGAACTAAAGTAGCTGAACATAAGTTTATTAACATAAGCCATGTTTATATTTAAGCTTAGACAATATCTGGAGGAAGGATGTAGCTGTCATTGAGTTAATATAGACTTTTATAAGAGCAATAGTTTTAAGTATATTTTAATTAACTGATATTTAAAATAGAATGTATGTTAATTTGGTGTCTACCTGTTGTCTAAAACTAAAGCTATGTTTGGAGAAGTTGAACATACTTAATATATTGTTTGTGTGAGCTTCTAGTTTATAACACACTGTGATTAATTCGTTTGTTCAATTTAATATTCATTTCATTTTCATAAAAATATTTTTAATTCCCAAATATACCATTGTAACAATGTTTATATAGGCACGCAATAAACAATTTTAAATAATTAATCAACTTTTGAAATATTTCCATAGAAAACAATAAGTGTACGATTAGTAGTCAAGTAAACTTTATTTTATATTTTATTTATTAATGACATAAATATTTTCAATAATTCACGATTATTTTCAAGTGGAATGTACATATTTGAGATAAAGTGACAAATTAAATAAATACTTAGAAGTACGTTTGGTTTGATTTATAATTATTGCAAATTAATTTAAAGAATCTTTCAACTTTGCCAAAAAAATAATTTCCGGATAATGTTAAAATATTTTCACTTCCTGAACCAAAATAACTTTTAAGATCCTCCACGAATAATTTTACTTTATATGTTCCACTGGATTTTATCCTGAGATAAAGAATTACACCTTCAAAATTAATGGGATATTTTAGAGGTAAGCTACTTTGCTTAGTGTTCATGTGAAGAAAAGAGTTAATTATCGAAAAATTGGTATTAAAACACTAAAATTTGATTTCGTCAGGATAGGAAAAGAAATAAAACAATTCAAGAAGAAATAGTTAGTATGAGTGTTATATATAGTTTCAAGGGAATTATGTGTATAGTTAAATATCTTTAAATGTATTGTAATATTAACTACAAATAAAATTTATAATACTCATACTAGAAATCTGAGACGAAAAAGGTTTAACGATTCTAACCTAAAAAATTAATAAACAATTTTTCCCTAAGTCTAATCACCCTAAGGATTAATTGTGGCAAAAAGGAGGGCAAATGTTGGAGACATAAAATTGAGACTAAGGGTAGTCACCATCTATTGAAATAAAAATATATATTTTAAACATCAATTATTCACTTACAGATGTATATTTATTGTGTAGATTATATTTCTAATACAAAATAATGGATTGTAAATAACGATTAAAATATACGTGGAAAACAATACCCAAATCACACAGACATGTAACTAAATTAATCAAAATGTTGCAAATAAGAAAGAAAATTGATATAATTTTGCGGTTGAATTAATGTTTGATATTGGTTTAGATAATATAAAAACAATGGAATACAAAAAATTTTACGTATCTTTTTCTCAAATAATTTCTAAAATAACAAAGATTCCATTCAAAATAAAAATGATTCAAATATACCAGAGCTAACAAATAAAACTAAGCTCATTATAAGTTAATTGCTCGAAAAGCCTCTTTATTGGATTGTGATCAATATTGATCATATTAGCGAATTTAAAATTAAAACAGATACATTTCTATACGCTCATAGTGATCATCTTGTTCCAGTAATTTATTTTCAAGAAATTTTAAATGATAACCATTTTACTACTTCTAAGTGACAAGACAACATGGAAAATAGTTAAGGATTTATCTTTGTCATTATCAAAACAAGAGGTGAATGTTTTGTTAATAGCAACTGGACATACTCTCCAATCTGGAACCCAAGATCTTTCTTCCTTCTGGTCAACACCCAACTGTGAAAGAGAAAACTGAAAAGATGATGGAAATGTTTCGAGACGGCTGTTAAAACATTAATATACTCTACTTATTGATTATATTCAAGTTCAAAAATTCATATGGGATGGCCTATAGAAATAAGTACTGTAAAGAAACTACCAAATTACAAATACAAACTTATAATCCATTTTTAAATAGTAAAAATATTATAAATATCAACTCAGATTATTTAAATATATTAAGACCTTTATTTACGAATAAACTATCTAATACTCAAGGCTATAATATAACCACGGTAAAATGATGCACTATTTTAAAATTCAATTATCATAAAGAAAATTTAATGGCTGAGGGACGTGAGGTAGACATATATAACTTAATAATAATGAAGATAAATGCTACTCTGATTTACACACCATCCAAAGCAAGTGACAGAAAATTCAATACTTTCAAACAAGTAGTTTTAAAAATGGACCTATACAACCCCACAACCTTAAACATACATCATACCCTCATGTCAAAGTGTGCATTACTGTAACTACACCAAAATTGCAAGAGATACCAAGATATATGAACATTGTTTTACCTTTTACAAAGGATGTATGAAGACTTTTATTTACAATCTTTTGTGTAACGGGTGTTTGGAAATTACTTTCTCATCTTGATATGTTTGAAGGAAATGTAGAGCATCTCAAAGATAATTTCGTAGAATCATTAAGATTAGTCATTTTAGGATAAACGCAGTGTAAGCCTTCTTTTGTCCCTCAGAGGTTGATAATCACCTTAATTTTGTTTCTAAACATAATATTTAATAATTCTTATTAAGGTTGTTTGACAAGTTATTTGGCCACCACAAAATATTATCCTGATTTTAAGACATTGAGTCCATGTATTATGATCTTAAAGTCTCTACATTTCATTAATTAGTTAAATAGATATTTTAATCTAAAGCGCATATAAAGGATCAATTTTTCATAACCTTTATAAATAAATTTGTTTTAATTCCCGATGAAAACGAAGCCCTTTGTATGATATCTCAAGACATAAATGTGTGTAGACTAACGTTTAAAATATATGGACTATCAATTGTAAACCTGCCGACGATTCTCCTTTGCTTCACGTTGTGGATGAGTGCTACGCTTCCCATTATGGAGGCATTGACTTGGGAGACAGAAACTCATCCTTTATTGCAGTATTAAATTCATCTCTTCAAAGAATGGTCGAAGGTGGTTTCATTGAGGATATGAATAATTACGTTATTTTTAGCAGTTTTTTTCTCATCTTCGATGACTAAAAGTTTTGTTGGACCAAAGGTTTTAATATTGGAGCACCTCCAAACACCATTTTACGTTCTCATCATTGGACTATGTTTAAGTGGGGTGGTGTTCGTTACCGAGACAATTTTGTTTCATCTTGTTGTTAATAAATAATTTATTAGTAATATTGGTAAACATTTAAGATTATAAATTGAAGTGTTTTGGGAAAGCTATGATAGACTGAGAATAAAATGGCTTACGCTAAAAAATATAAATGCCATCGTGCCATATGTAGATAAAATTTTAAATATTTTTAACTATTTTGTTTAAACAAAGCTATTGCGTGTTAAATTCAATCAAAAACCTCGAGCTTAGACTATTTAAGGAGTAGATTGACTTTATTTTGAACCTACTCACACCATGATAGTGAAGAAATTGGGTTTATATATATATATTATTCGTTGGATGCAGAAAAATGTATTAAAAATACAAAATATTTGGTTTGTACCAGCCGTTGATTTTTGTGATAATACATAATATATTGATGTTGGAAGAAGTTGTTTCTCTTATAATGAAAATGGAAATTTATATCTTCGTGAAATGTATGGGAATGTACTAAATATTTAAATTAGATATATCCCTACCAATTTTACAAATATCTTATTTCTGTGGCCAACTATTATCACCTCTGATTGATGTAAAATGTAAAGTAAAGTTGGTGGTAGTAAGATATTTCTCTACTTGACATGCTATCAATTTTTAAATAATTAAAGTGTTTTCCAATTAGATAGATTATTACGTATTATTGATAAGATTTGGTAAAGAAAAGTAACTATTTAAAAATAAATATTACGACACAACCAAAGCAATTTCACATATAGTTCATGGTAATTTAGAATAAAATTTTCAAAAATTACTTTTCAGAAAACCACGCTTAAATAAAGTTTCCTAAAAAAAATATTCAAAATGCACACTATGCTGATATTTAAACTCAATTATTGATTTTTTTTTAAACTCAAATGTTCAAAAACTAATTATTAGTAAGCTTTCAACAAAATAAGTTCATTATATCTGTAGAAATAAAAATAAGTTTTCATCTACAATATAAACCAGAATACATGTATAAGTCTTGAACTATATTGTATATTATATTGTTAATTTTTTAATATTTACTTGGTGAACCTTTTATACTTGCATACAATTTTAAAAAATGAGAGACGATTTATATTTACTATGCAACAAAAATACTAGGTATCAATTTTCAGCAAAAGATATATCAAGTTATTTATGGATTTTTTAAAAATCAGTCACCATTAAAATCTATCATTAAGTTATTTAGGAGAAATAATATACAGCCTTATTCATGTAAAGATAATCCAAAATACCCATTTAAACCAAATCCCTAAAATCAGTTTTAAAATATTAGTCGTTGGTAATCTACTTCTAAAACAATGTCACTGAAATACCAGTAAAAAGTACTATTTTTTTTATGTAAAACTCTCCACAGATTTCCACTTTAAAAAATCAGGACAGATTTTTGAGAAAGCTTGGATTTTTCAAAAGTGTACATATATAAACTTACGATAATTAAGCTCTACTCACACTCTCCTCCCATCTACCACCATCAAAAATATATTTGTCATATCACACACACTTCAAATATTTAAATACTACTTTTATATAAAATCTAAAATAAATTGGAATTTTCCTAATAACATGTAAGTAAATTACATTTAAACTAATGTGGTCAAATGGAAATATCCCTTTTTAAAGCCGTATAAAATTTAATGTTGGTATCAAATGTGCACCTAATCCACTAAACTGTTTCATATCCAAGCTCAAGCACAGAAATAAGTAGAAAATCCCCTTTTTTGTATTTAGGTACACAAGAAACGTTAATATGAATGATAATCTTGAGGTCGAAAATATTCACTATTACAAAACTATGTTTTTAAATGAAAAAGTAAAACTTGATATATTATGTTTTATAAAGAAAAGATTACAAATATAAAATGTTAGCCCCACTAAGTGATTCACTAAGAGACACAACCTAAAAATAAAAATATGAACCATTCCAATCAAACAGTGAGGCTATATTTTTTGGGTTTTTTCCTATCTACTAAAAAGTTATAAAACTGACTTTGCTCCTCCCTGGAAGCACTGATAGAATTATAGCTAATGTATTCTAGACATGCTAACATATTAACATTTTTCTATTTTTAGGTCAAAGTGAACTCCCTTAGCTCTTACTCAGAATGGAATTATTAACTCCCATTTCTTAAGGAATTCCTATTTTCCTACAATAACACTTATTTGTTTATTTATCAATATGTATTCAGACCAAAATGTGTGTATTTTCATTAAATGCGCCACTTTTATCTATTTATGTAAAGAACAATATTTCAAATAACATCTCGTTTAAATATTTATATAAAGTATATTATTTCAAATATGGTCTTTTTTATTTATTTATATCCAATATAGGTTTTTAAATAGCACCTCTTTAACTCTTTAAATAAAGAATAATATTTAAAATAGCAACTCTTTACTTCTTTAAATAAAGAAATATATTTCAAATAGCATCTCTTTTATATATTTATATATAAAATAAAATATGTTATATAACAACCCTTTGCTGTATTTATATCAAGAAAAATAAGTTATATCATTTTAAAGTATTTCATATAGCAACTCTTCAAGTATTTTAAAAAGTAAATTATTTCATAGAGTAACACATTTATGTTGTTTTATAATGTTAAATATTTCCAAGAGCAACTCATTTATGTAGAGTACAATATTTTAAATAGAACATCTTTTATGTATTTATATAAAGTAGAATATTTCAAATATCACATTTTTGATCTATTTATATTAATTAATCAAATAATTAAAATATCAACTATTTTATGTATTTATATAAAGAAAATATTTCAAGTTGCAGCTCTTATGTATTTATATAAAATTAAAAATGTTTAGCTAGCACGTCTTTATGTATTTTTTTTAATCACTTCCACTTTGTATTATGAGAGTGACAAGTAAAATGTTTTTAAAAAAGCTATCCTATATGTTATTTATATACTTTAGGTAGCTATTACACGATATTTAAATTTGTTAGGAATAATTTAATAAAATATATATTTAATTGAACTAAATTAAAACAGCAAAGAAATTATCGTTTAAATGTACATAAAAACCTGTATTAAGCTCTGAATATCTTGGCTGTTTACACAATGCCTGTATATCTTTGCATTCAAACCTCATTTCTCGAGAACAATGAACCTGAAGAATGAATCAAAACAAACAAAATATGAACACGATTCACTGGTGGTTCACTAAAACAGGGAGGCTAATGTACAAGTGTGAAAGCAAACATTGCTTATTACAAACAGTATTGCGTTATATTTACGCAAAACATTTTTTGTCAGCTGGATTTAAATTTGACGATTTTATTTTTAAATAATTAAAGTCCTCATTAGGATTTTTGGAAAGAAAAAAAAAATCCTTATTGGGTCCAAAAATTCAATATTTCGTATTAAAAAAAATCGATTTCCGGTTAAAATATTCGACATTTTATCAGTGGTTGCACATTTTATAGTTATAGAATTTTTAATAAATCCTTTATTTATAAATTTAGACCAATAAAAAGGTAAATATTAACTATTGAGTCTAGAATGATTGTGACAGATCATTGAGGTACAAAGAAAATGTGACGCCCACCACTAGGAAGGGTGCATGTGAAAGAACAACCATGGGTTCACAAGAGAAGATAATATTTTATTACAATTTAGGTAAAATAACAAAGGTAGAGCTGGTACAAAGGATTACTGTAAACAGGCATCAAGAGCCTATGATCCATGCGGCAAAACATAAGCTCAGTCGTTACAAAAATGTATAATATTTGCATCCCTCTCAGGGGAATTAGTTGGGCTGAAAGCCGTGAGATTTAAATTTAAACAGCCCGCCAGAAATGCGCGAATTATTTAAATAGCCCGCCACAAAGGCGCGAATTATTCAAATAGCCACGATGGCTGATGTTTAGTTAACAATATACAAAGAACGGAAAAGACGTCTGACACTATGTGACCAAAATATAGAGCCTACAAATATTAACACTAGATACTTAAAAAACATAGAATGCTAGAGGTTAAATGGCTAGAATTAGTTAATCAACCTGCCGTAACACTCATACATCTTATCATAAAAAAAACCTACCAGAATTAATGGGATACGAAACAATCTTCGTATCTAGTACGAAAGTGTATAATTTCTAATACCCCTAGAAAATGTCAAGGCAACAGCATAGTAACCTAACGTTTAAGATAAGGGCGCGCCGCTAGTACCCAAGCAGAACTTAAGTTAACCAGGATTTCTCCCTGCAGACTAACATAATATATTAGCGGTTTGACCGCCTTAAAACCAATTTAGAGAACCCATCCAGAGAGTTTTTGATAACAACAAAAGGCCCAAAAGGTAATTTTGAATACGTGTTCCCTCCCCATAATTTAAACTTAAAATGAATTTTGAAGAATATTTCCCAAGAATTAGTATTACACCGGCACCCTCACCTTATCCAAGCCAGTGGTACAATGAGTGTCGCTTCTACACACATTAGCCATTTTATAGTACAAAATAGTCCCAACGTATTCTCAAAAGAGGGGGGGGGAAGGAGAGTAGATACATAGAACAAAAGGAAGGGAGACGACTAGCGCTCTGGAAGCTTAGTGGACAGTCGAGTGATTTCTCGGAGATAATAGAACATCCTCGGGCCGGAACAGGAAATACCCTTGTTCAAGTTGAGTTTTAGTTTCATAGTGGCCTGGCATCGATGACGAGCGAGTTGTTGACTAGGGTCTCGCTTCAGTATTAACTTGTTCAAGCCGCGGGAGTGAACGTCTTGATGGTGTGTGTCAGCGTCCCATCTGATGGAGAGGAGGCTCGCCAAACTTAGTGAGTGTTGAAGCTCCATATTACAGGGTGGTTGGTATTAGATGTTGTTGGCGTTTGGAACATCGTTACAAAAAACAAAACATAAAGTTTTTGAGAGACTTACTTATTTACTTATTCTCTGGAATTAGATAATTTATTATTGCATTATAATTTAAGTAGTATCACTGTACATTAAAGCTCACTAAATTGTATTAATATATCTGCTAATACCTCCGAAACCGTTGGGTTTATATGGGTGTAATTCAAATCTAAGTTTTTATTTTTATTTTTAATAGTGCTACAATTTTGCAATGATAAGTAATTTAGTATCTAAATAGTTGCAGATATAAGGATATTCCCACTTCTGAAAATTATCGTAAATTCATTTTTATAGGTAAATTAAAATAACAATTTTGTTTGTAATCTTAGTCAACGCCTAGATATAAATTTTAATCAAAATCGTTATAGTCGATTTTGAGAAAATCTCTGTTTTCTCTTTCGCCAATTATTAAACTACTCTTAATCTTAGGGTTAGACAGACACACAGACAAATGGCATTGCAAAAACTACTTTTTAGTGTTCGGGGATCATGAAACCTCACATCTGTCAACATATCGGGTTGGATATTTTTGTATGGTCACAATAACTTTTTGTTCAATAATTATTTGTTTTATTAAACTGTGATTTAAAAAAATATTTGTATTATAAATAGACCTACACCTGCCTCGGTGGCGTAGTTGTCCATTGCGCTAGTCGTGTTGAGCTCGACTTCCGAGGACGGTGAGATCGAAGCTAGAATATAATTCGGGTGAAATGGGGGTGATTTCCTTAAATAGTTTTCCACTCCCTCTCCACAAAAATGTGGGTTAACTTACTCTAATTTAACCCTCCCAATTCCTAATACATTAACGTAATTAATACTTAAAGCGTATAACCCGAACGGATAGTAAGACGCGCTGACGATACTATTATTATTAAATAGACCTACATATTTGCATCGATAAGTAATTTCAAACAGTTTATGAATTATGATAAAAAATTAGAATTTACCCATTAAACCGGAACCTTTCATTAATTTATCCGAAAAAAATTATAATAGTCCTTTTGTTTATAATGTTGATTAATGCTTAGAAATTAAATTTAATCAAAATTGTTAAAAGCCAATTTTGAGAAAATCCATTTTTCTCTTTTTTACATTCAGTAAACTACCATTAATTTCAGGGTTAGATATCCAATTCCACAAACCCCTTACGACAACCTGTACCGTTCACCACCTCAAACTCAAACTGCTAGAGCAACATTAGCCGGAAAAAGGGTGAGTTGAATCTATATGGAATGTATTGTAACAAAAATAGTAACATTTGCAAGCTTAAGAAAAAATTAAATTATTTATTCAAATAAAAGCAACAGAGGTAAACAAAATAATACATGGCTTCACAAGGTGAACTAATCAGTGTTTAAAATCAAATAAATATGGCAGAGACTGCACCGGCGCCGTACAGTTGAGGATATATTACACAATATCAAAGTAATAGTAGTCCTTGAAGTAGACTACGTTTGAAACAAAACAGTTATAACATAAATTATGTATGTATATGAATTAGTCTAGAAGAGGCTCAATAATATTTAAAAATCGTTAATGTAGTAAAAAAGAGCTTAAATAGCTCCTATACTTAGTTGATACAGCAGCTGAATCACCCTTGTGACTTCAGACTAAACTAAAAGAATAAATCATTAAACCTTTGAATCATTATATTATTAAATAGAATAAAGACTTTTAAATATAAAGGTTATAGGTATTCCAACTATTGGAATATCAAAGTATTAAAGAGTTCTTCTATACAATTAACAAAGCGCTTGAATCATCATTGTAAATTCCGACCAAACAAATAGGTTAAACCATTAACCCTTTGAAACTTTACTATATAAAAAAGAGCTCAAACATCTCCCAAAAATGATTAACAAAGGACTTGAATAACCCTTGTAAATTCCGAATATATCATTAAATTTTAAGATTAAATTTAAATTCAAAAATAAACTTTGATTAAAATAAGTTACACAAAGGATTGACTCCCCGACACAACTCAATCTTCTCTGAGACCTCCAGCTTTGAAGTAGCC
The DNA here is from genome assembly GCA_902151425.1 of Timema shepardi. Taxonomy (NCBI): domain Eukaryota; kingdom Metazoa; phylum Arthropoda; class Insecta; order Phasmatodea; family Timematidae; genus Timema; species Timema shepardi. The sequence goes on from CABFVX010005007.1 coordinate 25,924, forward strand.
GAGAAGATTTCGGCATGTTAGCATTTAACATTATAATATAAAACAAAGTAATATTATATAAGAATACCTGTTATTTCTCACTAATGATTTTAATCACATAATTAATTAATTGTTTAAACATCCAAACCCACTATAGGTCGATTATTTTTAAATATTTAATAAACTAAAAAGAGTTTATATTTGGTCATCCTGAAGCGATTATTTCCAAGTCCAGATCAGCACCTCTCGTGGTTGTATGACAATCAATAGTCATCCAAGTTAGCTGATCACCAGCTTTATACAGGTCTAGTTGATGAATATAAGAGGGGGGATCTTCATCTTAAAAGTATAATGCCACGTTACGAACACGTGCTATCATCATGGTTTTCTTGCTAACAACCGTCATCATCTTGACACGTCATTTAGACACGTAGACAGGAAATCTGGAGGGTTAGCAGATAGATAACGCGAGGTTCATTGGTCGGCCGGCTAGGCCATTTAGCGCAGTCCTTAATCACCTAATACCGATTACTCGTTGACCCACTTTTACAAATGACGTAGATATTCTTTTTTGAATTATTTGATATGCACCAATCGTGTGATGGTTGTTTGCCGAGACTATAGAGTGAGTAAAGCACATATTTTAGACATAATAAGGTGATGTAAATATTTGATATTGCAGGAAGTATATTTGTGTTTCTTATTTGGTACGACTAGTTTTGATGTAACATTAGCCTCATTGTTAATGTTACAAACCCTATGAAAACCCTAAATTCTGAAAATTGAAAAAATGGTACCTGGGCACGGAAATCGAACCCGGGACCTTTGACCTATTACGCCAATGCTCTAACTAATGAGCTTTCCTGGAATCGCTCAGTATTCAGTTTCATTCTTGACTCATATTTTAAGGCAGAGTCTATGATGTACGTGCAGAAATCGTCGGCTAAAAATGTGTGGTCTATCAAGATCACGAGCTATCAGATAGCGAAGCTACCTTCAACCCGGTAGTTGGTTTCATTCTGCCACTTGTACAGTTATTAACTTATTACTATAATTGTAAGGGATCGCAAATTTAAGGATAAAATAGCCAAAACATATATTTGTTTTAGGGATTATTTACTCGTATCCAGATATCGTATTCTGAAAAACACGTAACTGCCCTAAGATATGAATGAAGAATGACACTGGGCACGGGACTATTCCTGGATAGATCAGTGGTCAGAGCATTGGCGTACTGAGCCAAAGGTCCCATGTTCGATTCTTGTGTTTAGGTGTCATTCTTTCATTTCAGAATATGATATCTACATGCGAGTAAATCCTCACAATAACAAATATAGCTTTGGCCATTTGATTCTTAAAACCCTAGATACCAAGTTTTAGCACGGTCTGTAAAATAGTGTAGGCTCTAGTTGGATAGACAGACATACGGACGGAAATTCAAAAACCACTTTATCGGATTCGGCGTGGCCATGAAACCTCGAAATTAATCAAAATCTCGAGTTCGATATTGTTGAAGATCACAATACTCTCTCTACCTATAAGATATAGAGAAAGTAAAAACACAAGAGAATATGAATTAGCCTTAGTAAGAGCTTTAACAAACAAGTCAACGCCTAGTATATTAATTTTATTAGGTATATGAGAATTTCCTTGATTCACTGAGATGCGTTTAGAATTTATTTATTTTTTAAATGATCATTTTAAAGATTCCTCCATCTTATACTTATATATGTTCTAAAATTTAAACCCCATCTAAATAAACTTGAGAGCCGAATTTTGACTTGTTATTTTGGACTATATTAAATTTATATTTTAATCAAGTCCAAAATAAATATCATTTCGTTGCCTTCTCTTTCTTTGTCATGACTTATTTGGTGGATATTTGTCAACATGTATATATATTTAAATATTATTATTATTAATAATTATTATATTTGAATATTTTGACTGAATTCCGGATTTGTACATAACTACATATCTTAATCCAGCCAGTTAGAAATGTGAAAGCTAAATTCAAGCAAATTAGATCATTTGATAATGAATGTATTTTAGGTTATAATTTGACACATGTTTACATATTTGACTAAATTCTTAATATTTTTCAAGATATTGCATACCATTATATATTTTGCGTGGTTATTTATGTTGGTATTTTAACGTATTTCTTGGGGGAAATACTTTTAAATCATGTGCCACTAATATTTAGGCACCCTGTCCTTTCCTAAAGGAATGTATACATTGAGGGAATGGCAGTTAGCAACGTCTAAGTCAGGTATTTTGTCATGACATAAAGGATTACAATTGCCGTAACGTAACTTTGTGTCTGATGTTTCTCGTGCTGGGAAGGAGAGAGAATGTGGCGTTGCCAGATAGTAGTCAAAGAACCACATATCTCGCGTAGCGCGTAAGTTTGTAAAAACAAGTCAGCGAATTTTAAAAACAATACTATTAGAATTGATCAGATCGATTTTCCGTTATTCTTTGGTCGGTAGAGGAAATAGTAGAATGGATTGTCGCTTCTTTTTTTTTATATCTGGCAACAACGGTTTCATTGAATGTTTGTAGTGTTGTATTATTTCTAAAATTTCTTTGATTAATTATGTAATTTGATTTATTGTAAATATTTAAATAATGGGAAATTTAAGTGTTTTTAATCAAACTAATTGTTCAATATATATCGTTAAAAAAAATTGTGTGTATATTTAGAAAAAGTTTTTTAATACTATCTTCATAAATTTACAGCAATAAAATTAAATTTTATTTCAATAATATACAGTATGTAAGCCTATGTATTATTATTATTATTATTATTATTAACATCGCGTCTTACTACCCGTTCGGGTTATACGCACTTACGATAATGTGTAGTGTTAGGGTGATTGTGAGATGAAATGAAGAACCTACAGTTTAACGTGGAATCCGAACCATGGTGGAGGCCTGGCATTCCCCACATTCACAAGATGTTTTGTCAGAGGAGAAGGAAGGGTTTGGTAATCAGATAAATTTGTGCCGGGACCGAGGATTGAACCCCGGCCGCCAGCACAGAAGACTGACAACCAACCCCTAGACCACCAGGTCACCTGTAGGCCTATGTGTTATTTGTTTTGAAAGAAGGTTTATTCATTGTTACAAAATATATATAATAATATTACATATTTTACTGCTGTAACGGGCTAATCTCGCTTAGCCCCGTTCAAATGTAAAACACGAATATTTTTTTGTTTTACAAACAAGTCGTCAAGAGTTAACAAATGAGATAATAGTGTTGAATGCTACGCCCGTAACATTTGTGTGTTTGTTTACATACCCACTTCACCAACTCTTCCGTCGAGTCTGATGCCCCGCTGAAAACAACAACATCGAGGGAACTGGCTGGGCGTGACCTCAGGCAAGAGCTCCGCGCCGGACAACGAACTACAATCAACTGAAAGCGCCGTGAACGATGTTGGCCGACGCGAGTCAATGTTCCAGAATAAAAAGGATCTTTTCCCCTTCTCTTCACCCCATCACGTGGGGTTCTCATAGTATATATTCGCTGGGCCGCTTGGAAGAAATACAGAATCCTGCTGGACACCATCAGGGCCGTTGGATCACAGCGCACTCTCGTCACGTCGGCTAATTCATTGGATCAACGTAGAAATACAGTTCGGGGAGATGGATCCACGAGACAGGAACAAATTACTAAAGTAGTCTATTGTACGACAGAATGCATCACGTAAACTTCAAGTCAGGAGTTGAGACTGTATCACGTAAACTACAAGTTAGGAGTTAAGAATGTATCATCCAAACTTCAAGTTAGGAGTTAAGACTGTGTCATCCAAACTTCAAGTTAGGAGTTAATGAAGTACCACGTAAACTACAAGTTAGGAGTTACGTAAACTTCATGTTAGGAGTTAAAGATGTACAGTTAGATGTTGTAGATGTATAGAGATTAGGATTAGGATTAGCTTATTTTATGGCCAGATAAATAGGGTAACTTACTTGTAAGGATTAGGCAATAAACTGTGTCAATATCGAGACACTGATGTAACTCAAAGGTAGCTTGCCAGGGAAAGAGATGGTTCAAGTTATATGGAGGCCTGGGATCTATACCTAGTTAGGTACTTTTGTCAATCCCACGCACTTGTGTTAAGTGGGTATCCTGTGGGCCGTTCATGCTTCTCAAGATTGGCCCGCGGTTTTATCTTTGTTACTAGCAGTACTACTCCCCTTTGGAGTATACAGCGTATGAGCCGTTTCTGCCCCTCTGGCGCGGCTGGAGCTGTCATTAGTTACTTATGTATGTGTTGTGATATTGACCGCCCGTCGGGTGATCAAACTGTGGGACGTGTTCCCGACCGGGCATGGCCCGTAGGTTTAAATATACCTATGTAAATTGGTTGAGCCTCTTGTAAGGGGTTTGGTCTGTATTCTAGGCGCTCGTATGTAACGGGACTTGAACTTGCCCTATGTAAGTCATAACTAAACGTGCGCAGCCAACATGCCTTGTGATTGAGGGACCAGTAACGTAACTCAATTGTCTGAGTTAGTCCTTCTGGCGCCTCACGCCCCTTGTTGGCCTAGACTTAGGCAATGCTACCTAAAATCTTACTTAGTTTGTATAGACTGTTCTTATTGAGATTACGTGCTAAATATTTATCATGTATCATGTTGTTTCATTAAATTGCAATACTTCTATTTACATCCTTTTTCTTTTTACTTCTCTATATGTATGTATGTGCACCCCAGGGGCTACTATGGTTGATCTTGGTGAAACCACTAACAACCAATAATGAAACCCCAAAAGTAATAGGACTAGGTGCACTGCAAATTATAATAAATATTTGTACATATTTAAGTTCATATTTTGTTTGTTAATACTACATAAAATCCCATATTTTACTCATGACCTTGATATCACAAACAAAATTAACTACGGATGTCAATGTTATTTTCTTTCTGCACGATTAAAATATAATATGAATATTTGTTTTGATATCCAATTTTTTCTAGTTTGTTTTATTCTCCAAGCAATGGTCGTAAATATTATTTATTTTAATAAGTTTATATTATCACGCCAAATCTAGCAAAGAATAACATGCACACATTTATACCAACCACATAAAATATCAGATAAATAAATGAGTGTTACACCGTAAAAGTCCACGCTATGTTTCGGGATAAAATAAGAATGTCATTTATAAATATAAATCCACTATTAAAAGGTGTCCGTTAAGGTATATTTTACTGTATAATTTTAAATACAATATTCCTTTATTCCTAGTAATGAGTTTCATACTTGAATTTATATCATCTTGTAAGAAATTTGAATTGCTGAAATCCACGGATTGATCTTTCTTGATATTTTAACTTGGTGACTTTGGTCTTTGGCACAGGCACAAGGAACTAAATACAGTAATAGAAAAGATGTGTTGATAAGCTCCAAACGCAAAGGAATGCGTGTTGAGAGATCCGACAGAAGAGTGAAGTGAATAGTAGCACGAAGCAAAACCAGCAACTAGTAACAACTTTTAAAGGTAGTAATTATTCGATTATTACCGACTCTTTACTACTTCTCAAAATCATTCGAATGATTCTTTCAATTCATTCGATTATTTTTCAAAGAATCGAAAGATTATTCGATTCTTAAAATCATTTAATTATGCCCATCACAAAATGGGACTAAAAAAAGGGGGATAGGAGGGGTGGAAATTAGAGCCTACCCCGTCTCAGGAAGAGTGTTCATGCGCACCCACCAAAGAAAGCCCCGTCTAAGGAGAGTGCGCATGCGCACCCACCAAAGGAAGAGGGAGGGATGGGGAGAAAAAGACGTATGAAGTTCAAGTATTACGACTCTTACGAGGAAGGGGAAATTGACAGGCAAGAGCAATTAATAGAAGCTCGTTAAGGATCAAAGAAGATAAAAAACATTGGGCAAGAACAAGCGGCATCCATTCAATAGCTAAACGTAATTAGAAAGAGATGAGCCGGAAAAGGGGTTACATAACAGTACACTTGTGTGAGCTAAATTACTTTAGCTCGGCACACAATGTTTGTCATTTAGAACGTCGTTACCAAGTAGATGTTCAGCCAAAAAATAGTTATCACCATTTTTCTCATGAAGTATCTCCACTTCGATGAGAAGGAGTTTCCCAGTATCTAGCAGTGATTATTTACCTAAATTCAAGTATATTGGAACCTGCACATTAACAATAAATTATTATGGGTTATTTAACACCTTTGTCCTAGTGGTCTACTTTTCATATAGCTTTTTTGCAAAAAGTATTTTCAACGTAAATGTACCCACCTAATCATGTGGTACTGTACGTATCCACGAATTACTACTTACTTTATATATGTGTGTATGTGTGTTTAATTTTTCATCAATCGTTTGAGGACTCGTTGGGCTGACCATACGACACCTTACATCCGTAAAGTTGTTACAATCTTCGACAAATAGACGGTGGTAGCTCAGTCAATATGATTCGGTTGCAGTTACGCTTTATGTTTTTTGTTGTTGTTGTTGTTTTTTTGCGCGTTCTAAGACTGGAATATGTCATGTTTTAATGAGGTAGTGATATATCTATGTACATCTAACACAAGTCGACATGCCAAGATTCGTACCTAGCACATGCAAGTTCACATTAAATAAAATTAATTAATATAGATTTATTAACACAAAATATCCATTTTCATTCATAAGCTTTAATAATTCGTGGAGGAAGGTTGTAGTTGCATATAAGTTAATAAATGTTTTAAAATAGCAATCTTATTTCTTATGAATACTTTTGTTAATTAATATGTGTAAATTAAAAAGTACATTGATTTGGTGTTAAGTTGTATAAAACTAAAACTAGGTATTAAAGAGTTAAACATACTCATTTTATTGTTTTATGTGAGCCTATTTTGTATAACAAACAGTGATTAATTGAAATGTTCTATTTCATATTTAGTAACCTTTTTTTAAAAAAAAAAAAATTTAATTTTTTATTTCTCAGGTATAACCTTGGAGTAATGCTTAAATAAGTATAAAACGACTTGTTTGAATAGCAGATCCACTTTAGAAATCGTACCATAGAAACGCAAGAAGTGCTACGATTATCAACTGATGATACTTTTATTTTTATATTTTAATGTTTCATGAAGTTAATACTATCAATTAATCTCGACTATTTTTAATTGGAATGCATTTATTGAAGATAAAGCTACACAAAAAATAATTACTAAAAATACTTATGGTTTGTATTAAATTAGTGCTAATTAATTTAATGAAATTTTCAACTGCGTCAAAAAATCTTTTAATGGAAAATGGTAAAATATTTTCACTTTTTGAAACAATTAAAATTTAAAATCTGTCACGAGTAGTTTTAATTTATTTGTTCAATTGTACATTATCCTGATGTAAAGAATTACGGCTTCGAAAATTGTATTGCATTTTACAGAGGTAATTAACTAGATGTCCATGTTAAGAAGAGAGTTAACTATTGAAAATTATGTATTTATGAAAACTCAAATTTGATTTTGTAAGGATAGGAAATAAATAAAACCATTATATTGTAGTGTTACTAGTTATTATGAGAGCTATAAGTATGTGTGTGTGTGTGTGTGTGTGTGTATTAAGGTATATAAGGAATTTGGTTTATGTTTTACTATGTCTAAATTTAATAAATAATTACAAATACAAATAATTTATACAATTTTCAAGCAAAAGAGCAGAAATAAAAAAAAAGAATTTCACAATATTGATCTAAAGAATTATTGGACAATTTGATCCTAAGTATAGAATTGTGACACAGAGGAGGGTAAATATCAGGCAAAGATAAATGAGACCAAAAGTAGGTACCATTTATTATATTAAAAAGAACTATATTAAACATGATTTAATTAATTTATAGATGGATATTTATTGTGAAGATTATATTCCAAATGCAGTTATGGCTGGTAAATAACGATTTTAATAAACGTGGAAAACGACACCCAAGTTTCTCAGATATGTAATTAAATTAGTTCAAATCGTTGGAAAATTAAAGTATATGTATATATTTTAGCTGATGCAATAATTTTGGATATTGGCTTGGATATTATTTTACAAAAAATGAAATTCAAACCCATCTTATTTATATTTATCTCAATTAATTTCGTAAGTAGCAAAGTTACAATGCAAAGTATAAATGACTCGTATAATATGTCAGAGTTAACAAATAAAACTAAGCTCATTATAAATGAATTACTCAAAACACCTATCTACTTGATTGGGATCAATACTGATAATATTCTCGATTTTGAAATTAGAACAGAAATATTCAGATACCTTCACAGTGATCGTCTTGTTCCAGTGATATCCCTGCAAGATTATTTGGTAAATGATGATGAAGTATTAGTCGCGTTGAAGAGAAATGATAACATAGAAAATAGTGTTGGATTCATCTTTATCATCAAAGAAACAAGAGGAGAATGTTTTGTTAATAGCAACTGGTTATACTCTCCATTATGGAACCCACGAGCTTTCTTCCTTATGGTAATCACCACAACTGTTACAGAAGAAACAGACAAGATGGCGGACATGTTTCAAGATTGCTGGGAGAACTTTAATATACTCAACTTGGTGGTTATATTCCAGTACAAGGTTTCATTACGGATAGATTATTGTAATAAGTACTGTAAAGATACTACAAAATTACAAATACTAACTTATAATCCATTTGTAAATAGTAAAAATATTGTAAATATCAACTCAGATTACTTAAATAAATTAATTCCTATATTTACAAATAAACTCTCCGATACTCATGGTTATAATATAACCACGGTATCAAGATTAACGTGCTATTATTTACAATACAAGGATAGCAAAGGAAATTTAATTGCTGAGGGGCGTGACGTAGACATATTTAACTTAGTAATGAAGAAGATGAATGCTACTCTGATTTACACACAACCCAAAGCAAGTGACAGCAAATTTAATCCTTTAAAACAAATAGTTTTAAATACGGAGCCTATACAGTCCTACAACCTTGACCAGTCATCATACCCTCATGTTGGAGCGTGCATTACAGTAATTACACCAAAAGCGCCAGAGATACCAAGATATATGAACATTGTTCTACCATTTACAAAGGATGTATGGAGACTGTATTTGTTTACAATCGTTTGTGTAACGGGTGTTTGGAAATTACTTTCTCATCTAGATATGTTCGAAGGAAATGAAGAGATTCTCAAAGATAATTTCGTAGAATCACTAAGAATAATTATTCTTGGATCAACACAGTGTAAGCCTTCTTTTCTCCCTCAGAGGTTGATAATAACCTTTATTTTATTTCTAAACATAATATTTAATAATGCTTATCAAGGTTGTTTAACTAGTTATTTGGCCACCACAAAATATTCTCCTGATTATAAAACATTAAATGAGGCCTTATATTCTGATCTAAAAGTCTCTACATTTTTTTCAATTAGTCAAATGGAAACCCTTATTGATGCCGTAGATATAAAAGAACCATTTTTCACTACACTATTAAAAAAACTTGTTATAATTCCCGATGAAAACGAAGCCCTTTACATGATATCTCAATACAAAAATGTGTGTAGAATAACGTTTAAACTCTATGGACTATCCATTGTAAACCAGCAGAAGTATTATAAGGACGATTCTCCTTTGCTTCACGTTGTGGATGAGTGCTACGCTTCGTATTATGGAGGCATTGACTTGGGAGACAGAAACTCACCTTTCATTGCAGTGTTCAGTACAACCCTTCAAAGAATGGTCGAAGGTGGTATCATAGAGAAAATGAATAATGACTTAATTTTTAGCGGGTTTTTATCATCTGCGATCAATAAAGGTTTTGTTGGACCAAAGGTTTTAATATTGGAGCATCTCCAAACACCATTTTACATTCTCATCATTGGACTTTGTTTAAGTGGTGTGGTGTTCGTTACAGAGGCAATAATGTTTCATCTTGATGTTAATATATAATTATTTGTAATATTGGTCAACATTTAAGACTACAAATTGAATTGTTTAGGAATAACTATGATAGACTGAAAATAAAATAGATTATGCTAAAAAAGGTAAATGTCATCATGCCATATAGTGAGAAGATTTTAAATTATTTTAACTATTTTGTTTAAACATATCTATTGTATTATTGTATTGTATTAAAAATACAATATATTTAGTTTGTTGTTTTTGTGATGATACATAATATATTGATAGTCAAAAAGTTTTGACTCTTAAGATAAAAATGGCGATTTATCTCTTGTTGAAATGTGTGGAAATGATCTAAACATTAAAATTAGTTATAACCTTACCAATATTACAAGTATTTAATTGCTATGGCCAACAATTATCACCTCTGATAAATGTACAATTTAAGGTTAAGATGGTGGTAGTAAGATATTTCTCCACTTGACATGCTATCAATTTTAAATAATTAAAATGTTTTACAATTAGATAGATTATTACGTATTATTGATAAGATTCGGTTAAGAAAAATAACTATTTAAAAAATAAATGTTAATACATAAACATAGATATTTCTCATATAGTTCACAGTAATTTATAATAAATTTTTCGAAAATTACTTTACAGTAAACCAAGCTTAAATAAAGTTTCCAAAAAACATATTCAAAAGACATACTATGATGATATTTAAAATATATTATGGATTTTTTTTAACTCAAATGTTCAATAATTAATTATCAGTAAGCTTTCAACAAAATAAGTTACTTATATCTGTAGAAATACAAATAAATTTTTATCTATCATGTAAACCAGCTAACATGTATAGTTCTTGAACTAAATTGAATATTATATTGTTATTTTTTTAATAATTCCTTTGTAAACTTTGTATCTTATATTTTTAAATTGTATATAAGTATACAATGTATATATATATTATGCAACAAAAATACTAGGTATCGATTCTCAGCAAAAGATATATCAGGTTATTTATAGATTTTTTTAAAAATCAGTCGCCTTTAAAATGTATCATTAAGTTATTTAGGAGAAATAATATACAGGCATATTCATGTAAAGTACATCCAAAATACACATTTAAACAAAATCCCTAAATTAAGTTTTAAAATATTAGTCTTGGTAAACTACTACTTAAAAATTTCACTGAAAAACAAGGAAAAATTACTATTTTTTATGTAAAACCCACCCCAGATTTCCACTTTAAAACATGAGTTAAAACAGATTTTTGAGAAAATACATATTTTTCTTATGTTTACATATATAAACTTACGTTAAATTAAGACTACCCACAATCCCCTCCCATATACTACCCTCAAAAATATATTTGTCATATCAAACACACTTCAAATATTTAAATACTACTATTATATGAGATCTAAATCAAATTGGAATTTTGGAAATAACATGTAAGTAAATTATATTAAAACTAATATGGTCAAAACAAAAATATCCCTTTTTAAAGCCGTATACAATTTAATACCGCTATCAAATTTTCACCTTATCCACTAAAACGATTCAGATCCATGAGCAAAGACACACATAAATCTAAAATCTCCTTTTTTGTGTTTAGGTACACAAGAAACGTTAATATTAATCATGATCTTGATGTAGACTATATTCACTATTACAATACTTTATCTTTAAATGAGAAAATAAAACTTGATATATTATGTTTTATAAAGGAAAGATTACAAAAATAAAATGTTAGCCCCACCAAGTGATACAATAATTAATTATCAGTAAGCTTTCAACAAAATAAGTTACTTATATCTGTAGAAATACAAATAAATTTTTATCTATCATGTAAACTAGCTCATATTTATAAGTCTTGAACTAAATTGAATATTATATTGTTATTTTATTTATATTTCCTTTGTAAACTTTGTATACTTTTTTACAATTTAACAAAATAAGATACAATTTATATATATTATGCAAAAAAATAATAGGTATTGATTTTCAGCAAAAGATATGTCAGGTTATTTATAGAATTTTTTTAAATCAGTCGCCTTTAAAATGTAACATTAAGTTATTTAGGAGAAATAATATACAGGGCATATTCATGTAAAGTACATCCGAAATACCCATTTAAACCAAATCCCTAAATTCAGTTTTAAAATATTAGTCTTGGTAAACTACTACTTAGAAATTAAACTGAAAAACAAGGAAAAATTACTATTTTTTATGTAAAACCCACCCCAGATTTCCACTTTAAGACATGAGTTAAAACAAATTTTTGAGAAAATACATATTTTTCTTATGTTTACATATATAAATTTACGTTAAATTAAGATCTACCCACAATCCCCTCCCATATACCACCCTCAAAAATATATCTGTCATAGCACATACACTTCAAATATTTAAATACTACTATTATATGAGATCTAAATCAAATTGGAATTTTGGTAATAACATGTAAGTAAATTATATTAAAACTAATATGGTCAAAACAAAAATATCCCTTTTTAAAGCCGTATAAAATTATAATACCGCTATTAAATTTTCACCTTATCCACTAAAACGTTTCAGATCCATGCCCAAAGACACACATAAATGTAAAATCCCCTTTTTTGTCTTTAGGTACACAAGAAACGTTAGTATGAATCATAATCTTGATGTAGACTATATTCACTATTACAATGCTTTATCTTTAAATGAGAAAATAAAATTTGATATATTAAGTTTTATAAAGGAAAGATTACAAAAATAAAATGTTAGCCCCACCAAGTGATTCACTGAGAGACACAACCTAAAAATAAAATTATGAACCATTCCAATTAAACGGTGAGACTATATTTTGTGGGTTTTTTCCTATCTACTAAAAAGTTACAAAAACTGACTTTGCTCCTTCGTGGAAGCACTGATAAAATTATAGCTAAAGTAGCTTAAACTTGCTAACATACTAACATTTTTCTATTTTTAGGGCAAGGTGAACTCCCTTAGCTCTTACTCAGAATGGAATTATTAACTTCCATTTATTTAGGAATTCCTATTTTCATACAATATGACTGATTTGCCTATTTATCAATATGTATTCAGACCAAAATGTGTGTATTTTCTTTAAATGCAGACATTTATGTGTTTATATCAAGAACAATATTTCAAATAGGATCTCATTTAAATATTTATATAATCTAAAATATTTCCAATAGGATCTCTTTTATTTATTTATATTAAATATAATGTTTTAAATAGCAACTCTTTATTTATTTAAGTAAAGAAAAATATTTCAAATAGCATGTATTTTAATTATCTATTTCAAGTAAAGTATTTCAAATAACATCTCTTTTATGTATTTATATATAAAGTAAAATATTTAACATATCAAATTTTTGATGTATTCATATAAAAAAATATTTCATATAGAAAGACAATTATGTAAAGTATTTCATAGATTAACTCTCTTATGTGGTTTTATAAAGTTAAATATTTCAAAATGAAAATCATTTATACAAAGTACAATATTTCAAATAAAACATCTTTTATGTATTTATATAAATTAGAATATTTCAAATAGTACAATTTTAAATTATTTATACTAAGTAATTAAATACAAATACCAACAACTTTATGTATTTATATAAATAAAATATTTTAGCTAGGACCTCTTTTATTTATTTATATAAAGTTATTTTTTAATCACTTCCACTTTGTATTATTAGAGTGTCAAATAAAATGTTTTTAAAAAATCACACCTATGTTTTATTTATATCTATTAGGTAACTATTACACCATATTTAGATTAGTTAGGAATGATTTAATAAAATATATATTTATTTCAATTTAATTAAAACAGCATACTTTGTGTATAAGAGTAATTATTGTTTGAATTTACATAAAAAACTGAATTAAAGCTTTAAGTATCCCGGATGTTTTTATTATATTTATTTTATTTTATTTAATCAAGTAAAATAAATTTAATTAATCAAATGACTATATTTATACCGGCAGATGAAAACGACATTACAAACTCCCTTGACAAAAAATTTGCTTTATTGTCATATTTATGATTTACTAATGAGTCGGACACAGTAAAACGAGAAGAGAATGGTTCTAGAAATAATTCAAAGTTCCTATATGCTGGAAATAATGTGTTAACGTTGTATTTTTCCTTACTTCTCTGCGCCCCCGATTAGTAGTTACTAAAATGTTTACACTCACAAGATTTTCATGACTACAAACACTTGGTAAATACTACACAAACTAAATTAAACTATCCCCATACTACAAGTAAAATTTGAGATAAAACACGATAAATAAGAAATTCTATGTAACACTTTTAACAATAACACAAGCGCATCATTATGCATTTAAAATTACTATAACTAAATGGCAATTTACAACGTATAACCATACACCCAGAACTATAACAATGGTTTAGTCAATGTTTGTACTAATAGGTACAGTACACATTAAGGAGGTCCAAGATTACACTATTTTGTCACTGCTGAAGTGCAGGTGTCGGTCTCCTAGTCCTTACAAGTTAGTATTTATATTACAATAACCTTGTTTTAAGGGTAGGGGGGGTAATGTCACTTTACTAATGACAAGGACAACGCTTCCACAATGCTTAATTTTTTTATAAGCAAACCTCATTTCTGTAGAACAATAAACGTTAAGGATGAATCAAAACAAACAAAATATGAACATAATTCACTGATGGTTCACTAAAACAGGGAGGCTAATGTACAAGTGTGAAAGCAAACATGCTCATTACAAATAGTATTGCGTTATACTTATGCAAAACATTTTTTGTCACCTGGATTTAAATTTAACGATTTTATTTTTAAATAATTAAAGTATTCACTAGTATTTTTGGAAAAAAAAATATTCTTTTATTGGGGCCAAAAATTCAATACTTCGTATTAAAATTTCTATTTTCGGTTAAGATTTTCAACATTATATCAATGGTTGCACATCTTATGGTTATAGCATTTTTAATAAATTCTTTATTTATAGATTTTTGACCAATAAAAAGGTAAATATTAACTTTTGAGTCTAAAATGATTGTGACAGATCATGGCTGTACAAACATTTCCCTTAAAGATGTTAAAGAAAAACAAAACATAAAGTTTTTGAGAGACTTACTTATCTACTTACTCTATGGAATTAGAGATTTTATTATTGAATTGTAATTTAAGTAGTATCAATGTACATTAAAGCTCACAAAATTGCATTAATATATTTGTCAATATATCCAAAAAATTGGGTTTATAAAGATGTATTTCAGATGTAAGTTTTTATTTTTATTTTTAATAGTGCTAATAATTTGCAATGATAAATAATTTAGTATCTTAAATAATTGCAGATTTAAGGATATTCTCACTTCTGAAAAGTACCCCAAAATTCATTTTTATAGGTAAATTAAAATAGCAATTTTGTTTGTAATCTTAATCAACGCCTAGATATAAATTTTAATCGAAATCATTATAGCCGATTTTGATAGAATCTTATTTTTTCTCTTTCGCCCTTTATTAAACTACTCTTAATTTTAGGGTTAGCAGACACACAGACAGATGAATTTGCAAAAACCACTTTTTAGCGTTCGGTGGTCATGAGACGTCACATCTATCAACATCTCGGGTTGAATATTTTTGTATGGTACCAATTCATTAAATGGTGAGAAATTATTTATTTTATAAAACTATGATTAAAGAAAATCGTATTATAAATAGACCTACACCGGCCTCGGTGACGTAGTTGACTAACGCGCTAGTCGTGTTGAGCTCGATTGCTGAGGACGGGAAGATCGATGCTAGAATCTCGGTCGGATGAACTGGGGGTTGTACTTCCTAAATGGTTTTCAACTCTCCCTCCTAGCAAATGTGGGTTCACATCCTCTAATTCAACACTCCCTATTCCTAATTTATTATGGTAAGTAGTACTTAAAGCGTACAACCCGAACGGATAATAAGACGCGGTGCTAATATTATTATTATTAAATATTCCTACATATTTGCATCGATAAGTAATTTTATGTTCCAAATAGTTTATGAGATATGATAAAAAATGAGAATTTACGCATAAAACCGAAAATTTCATTAATTTTTCCTAAAAAATAAGAATAGTCATTTTGTTTATAATATTGATTAATACTTAGACATTAAATTTAATCATAATTGTTAAGAGACAATTTTGAGAAAAACATTTTTTCTCTTTTTGATCTTCAGTAAACTACAATTAATTTCAGGATTATATATCCAATTCCACAAACCTCTTGGGACAACTTGTACTGTTCACCACCTCCAACTCTCACCTATAGAGCCACAATAGTCGGGAACAGGGTGGTTTGACTCTATATGGAATTTATTGTAAAAAAAATAGTAACATTTCCAAGCCTAAGAAAAAATTGAATTATTTATTCAAAGTAAGGAAATAAAGGTAAACAAAATAATACATGGCTTCACAAGGTGAACTAATAAGTATTTAAAATCATATAAATATGGCAGAGACTGCACCTGCGCAGTACAGTTTAGGATATGTTACACAATCTCAAAGTAATAGTAGTCCTTGAAGTAGACTACGATTGAAACAAAACAGTTATAACATAAATTATGTATGTATATGAATTAGCCTAGAAGAGGCCCAAAAATAATCAAAAATCGTAAATGTAACAATAAAGAGCTTAAAGAGCTCCTTTACTTACTTGATACAGCGGCTGAATCACCCTTCTGATTTCAGACTAAACTAAAAGATTAAATCATTAAACCTTTGAATCCTTATTATATTATTAAAGAGCATAAAGACTTGTAAATATAAAGGTAAAAGGTTTTTCCACTATTGGAATATCAAACAGTTAAAGAGTTTTTCTACACAATTAACAAAGCGCTTGAATCACCATTTTAAATTCCGACCAAATAAATTGGTTAAACCATTATCCCTTTGAAACTTTACTATATTAATAAGGACCTTAAACACCTCCTCTAAATCATTAACAAAGCACCTGAATCACCCTTGTGAATTCCGACTATAGCATTAAATTTTAAGATTAAATTTAAATTCAAATATTAACTTTGATTAAAATAAAATACACAAACGATTGACTTCCCGGCATAACTCAAACTTCTGTGAGACCACCAGCTTTGTAGTAACCGAAAGGTTTTCGCCATGTTAGCATTTAACATTATAATATAAAACAAAGTAATATTATATTAGAATACTTGTAATTTTTCACTAAACGAATATGTTATAGTTAACTTATACACCAAAAAAAAAAATTAATTTTATAATTTACTCAGAAAAACGTCTACTAAATCTTATCTATAAATTAAAGATGATCAAATTTTAAAGTTTAAACTATCATTTGTTCGGGCCAGAGTCGAGAAGATTTTGTACCTTTCTCCATCCTGTTTTATCATTTCCTTTTCTTTTTCTATTCCCGTTTCAATTTGAATTTATTTTATTCTGCCTATTTTCAATCATATATCTATCCATCTCTGGTTTTCACAACGATATATCTAGTATGATCTTGCACCCCCCTTTTTCTATTTGTATGTTAATCTTTGCCTTTCCAGAAAAGACTTCTTAGTTTACATTTGCACATCTTTTTGTAGTTTAATTCAGTTCTATTCGATTCGTCGTAGTAGGAACTCATTTCAGGATTCTTTTTTAAGGTGGTTATGTTATTTCATTTTCACGGTTATAAATGTCAAGTTTCCTGGTTATATATTAACTTAATTTCGTTTTTTCCTTGTTTTGGCTAACATTGAATACCATGATAACTTACGTTAACTCTTTTTCTCATCTAGACCTGAGGATGGTGCCATTGCAGCGCCGAAACATGTCGTGACAATCTCACTCCAGAGTTTAAAAAAAGCAACAAGGGCATTAAACCTCTCAGATAAGAATATAATTCAACTTTATTAACCTCTTTATATCTTTATATCACACGTTTGTTAATTTAAACTTATATATATATATATATATAT
>CABFVX010005007.1:44743-56399 GCA_902151425.1 Timema shepardi
GAAGATAGTACACTGTTAGCGAAGACTGGGGGAGGGGCAATTTCAGCGAACGCCTTGAGTTGAGTTGACTTGCGCTGTGAAGAGATCCCCTCCGAGATTATTCCCGAACGTCCGCGGGCCTTCCCGAAGCTAAATCGGCATGCGCTATTGTTCCTTTGTAATCTCGAATGTTATTCCCCCCTTTTTTCCCATCTTCCCATCTTCCCCTCTTCTGTGCTTTATGGTATATATTCTGGCACCTGTGCCTACGAACTTTACAATTGGGCCTGAGACGTATCAGGGATAGGATAAGCTCCGTCTTTCATCAACGTAAAATGTAAGAACTAAATTCACTCTCGGTAAATTTAACCTTTTTTAATCGTAACGCTTTTCAAAGTTCCATTTTGGCCTATTATTCAAATTCTTTAAAAACCAATCTGACAGTTAGGATTTTACATTATGGTTCTGTAGAGGTCACTTCATTGCGAGGTCATGGCGTCTTATCACCAGTAGAGTTAATAAAAATCGATTGTATCGATAATTATGTTCAAGGGGTATCGTGTCAATTTAATGTAATATTTAAATAATGTTCACGGGAACTATTCAATATTTCAATTTAAATTGTCTTGTTGTCATTGGCTATGTGCCGTTTCTAATGGACAAATATTTAATATTTTGATATAGCTTTTCTTGTTGTTATTTTACAACATACTAATTCTGATAGGCAAATATTTAATGTTTGAATTATATTATTCTTGTTGTTATTTTGAAACATGCCAAATATAAAAGGGCAAATATTTAATGTTTGAATTTAGATTATTCTTGTTGTTATTTTGCAACATGCCAGTTCTAAAAGGGCAAATATTTAGTGTTTGAATTTAGATTATTCTTGTTGTTATTTTGCGACATGCCAGTTCTAAAAGGGCGAATATTTAGTGTTTGAATATGGAATATCTTGTTGTGGTTTGCTACTAATAAAGGCGCCCTGGCTAATAGACTTAGGGTTAACTACGTTTTGGTAAATTTTCTGTCGTAATTCCGTCTGGCTATGTTCATAATTTTTAATGAGTCTCATTTACATGTATACGTTTATCAAGATCTTGTATTAACATTTTATTAATCTGATGAATATTTAACCTTAGACTCTATAACATTAGCTTATTTTTCATGGTTGTTTATAAAATGTCATCTATATTTTTATACATCTTCACTACAACAATGTAAACATTGAATATACCTGTTAAATATCTAATTGAGTGATAGCTAATAGATATCGACTTATAATGACTTATGCTATTTCTTTTTAATTAAATATCCCCTTCCATACACAAGGTATTTGATCTGATATTTTTCTATTGTTGATTGTGAACTAATAGGCAGGTTGCAGTCTCTTACTGCTTTATTAAGGTAGACGGCCCCTTTTGGTAAACTCAGCAACAGTTGCGAGAGTTGCGAGCTTCGGTTATGGAATGTTTTGGGTAAAACATTCAAAGCCTGGAACTCCATAGCACTCGCTCCTATTGTACCCTTTTTTTTATATTTTGAGAATCCTCCCCTTTAGGATGCTACATATATACCGGAAATATGGTTCGTTGGCATTTAGATCACGTGAGATTCATCGGTCGGCCGGCGAGGCCAATAAGCGTAGTCCTTGATCACCTCATACCGATTACTCGTTGACCCACTTTTTCCAAATAACGTAGATCTTCATTTTTGAATTATTTGATATGCACCTGTCTTGTGATGGTTGTTTTCCGAGACTATAGAGTGAATAGAGCACATATTTTAGACATAGTAAGGTGATGTAAATATTTAATATTGCAGGATGTCTATATGTATTGCTTATTTGGTGCGGCTAGTATTGATGTAACATTAGCTAGCATTGATAATGTTACAAACCCTATGAAAACCCTAAATTCTGAAAATTGAAAAATGGTACCTGGACAAGGGAATCAAACTTGGGACCTTTTACTTAGTACGTCAATGGTCTAACCAATGATCTTTCATGGAATCGCTCAGTAACAAGTGTCATTAATTGACTCATATTTTGAGGCAGAGTTTATGATGTGCGTGCGGAAATCTCCAGCCACAAATGTGTGGTATATTAATATCACGATCTATCAGATAGTGCAACCACCTTCAACCCGGTATTTGGTTTCATGCTGCCACTTGTACAGTTATTATTAGGGCTGCGCCGATGGCGATTATTAATCCGATCATTGGCCGATTATCGCATAACCGGCGATTCCAATGATCGGTGTTTGAATCTCTGATTATTTATGCAGATTATTCAAAATGTGTGGGTATAGTTTAAGTCCTAAAAATATTGAAAACTATTTTTTTATCTCTTTTCCCTCGTATGTAATCATTCAATAATTACCTTTATCTTAGCGACCTACGTCTGCAATAAACAACACATCCAACATTCTAACAAAATATATCAAACTAAATATATTTACCATAGGCCTTTGTAACAAGTTACAAGATGGATGTAACTAGTTACGAATTATGGCTAAATCAAATGCGGTGACACTCATCAAACCTCATTTAAGAGCTGCAGCACACGAGCACTAGCAATGGCCTCCTCACTCCGACCGACAGCCCGATAGACTAGCGGAGCGTTCAACAGACCGCTAATAAGGATCAACCCTGAGACTGGCCAGAAACAGAAGAAGATAGTTCCTCGTTCCACCACGCGTAGCGTCTAGATTGTTCGACTAGCTACCCGATCCTTATCTTTATATCGTCTATCGCTTCTCCTTCCTTCCCTCTCCTTGTGTCCCTTCGCCTCTCTGTGAATTCATTTTTGTGTATATATTTGGACGCTGGTGGTCGATGGTTACTTATTACACCACCAGCTGACCAATACGGTCACAAGATCAGACTTTTTCTGCTCTGTGTGATGTCCATCCTTCTCTATTTCGCTCCCGTGTTTTCCTATTTACCTAGATACATATAATATCATTTCCGTTCTGTGTACCACCGGTTCATTAACCTGATCCTTGGGGCTCCACCCCGCGTCTCAGACTGCGTTCTCCTGACCATGTCATTCCTTGGACAGCCGTATGCGTGGTCTGGCGAAGAGGTTTTTCAGTCAGATTCCAGCCGACAGGCCGTTTTAGGGGCAATCGGACGGGTTGATGGGTGGTGTTGAGTGAAAGTGTCGCGAAGTGCACCCGTCAACCGGTCAACTACGACCGACCAGGTGACATGTGCCGTGTGGGGGGAACACAAATCCTCTCACTATATATATGAATTGTGCCCTATTTGGGGTTCTGAATAAACAGAAAAAACATTAAATTTATTATCGTACCATTTTAGTTTTTGAGAATACCGAGGGGTTGGGAAAAAGTTGTTATTGTTTCTATTATGAGTGATTTTTTGTATAAAATGTTTAAATAGATATTAATTGAGAATAATAAAAATACTAATGAAAGAAAGAAAGAAAGTTGAGAACAGGGACGTAGGGCCTGGGATTATCGTTTTGCATCAAAATTCTCTTTCGGTGTAATGGGAGGAAACCAGTCAAAATTATTGTTCAGTATTTAACTCATATTGGAATATTGAACTTTGCAACGCCATGCACTTCTCGCGGTAGTTGAAAATGCCGTCGCCTTTCTACCGTCTTATTTGGGTTCTAGCCCGATTTAATTGCGCCTATTGGCTCTGTTGATATATTTATACTCAATTGAGTGCGCAGAGTCAGACTCTGCGTCTCGGTCTTACCACCCATCTTGTAACCATTAATGGATTATGCTCATATTTAGGTGTCGTCTGGATAAATACAATAAATTAGGATTCAGGGCACTTATATGATAGGTTGGGACTTGGTCCACTGCTGTTGATTGGTATTATTGCTACATTTGAGTAACATTATGATATTTATTGAGGCTTGTTAGCGCATTAATGCCTAGCTTCTGCTGTGATCGCTAATATGTTACGCGGGAGTAGTAAATATGTACAGCCTTAGAGCTCACTTTAATAGATTAAATAATCTTCGAGCCTAGAACCATTGGCTTTGATATTATTCATTTAGGGTTGTTGTTTGATTTGTATGATTAAGCTCAGCGAGCTTGCGTATTAGCATTTGCTGTTACCCTTTGTTACATTTCCCTGCGGGGTTGATCATTGTTAAGTTAAGGTATCCGTAATCTAAACGGATCAGTTTCTATGTTAGAGAGGAAGACAAGCTTCACGCTCTATTTTTTGTCGATGTGCTCAAATGCTGTAATATTTCATTTTTTATTATAAAGTGTTATAACTAGGCTATATTATCGCCTGATGTTCCAGTCATACTCAACCTAGTATAGTATGGGTGGTGCGGGGGTTTGTCTGTTTTTCTAATTTATGCACGTTATTAGGAATAAAAATACTACCAAGTAACACATTTATCAACCATTAAATAAAATGTTAGCAGATTGGCATTGTTTTATATCGATTTGTTAAAAATATTATAAAATTAAATATCAGACGCCAGAATAAGGTGCATGAGCACTACATTTTGTTTTACATGGAAAAAGATTTTATTTTCATTTTTTTAATGCTGTTTATTCAAAATGTATGGGTATATTTTAAAACCATAAATAATAAGTATTAATTATCAATTTGAAAACTCAAAGATAAATTTAATAATTTGTTCTCACGTATATAACCACAACTTCTATTAGAGTTTACAATAAACCGGGTGACCAACGCTACTAAAATAACAACTGTGAATATATATGTTTACCGTAGATCTTATTCCAATTTATGCAGATGCACACTATTAGAAATAAAAATGCTCACAGGTAACAAATCTAGTAATAATAAAATATTAACAGATTGGTGTTGTTTTATTTCGATTTGTTAAAGATGCCCAAAAAATTAAACATTGGACGTACGCATATGTGCACATTTTCTTTAAATGTAAACCATTTTTCTTTTAATGAAAATACAATCCTTTCCACTGGCAATGAATTTGTTTCACTCATTATCAATATAAATTGAATTAATATAATATTAAATATTATATTAATATTTATATTTTCTTGAATAGTTCAAAGTAAATTAAATTAAATTGTATAATATTACTTAATAAAAAAAACGAAAAAATCCTTTCGTGGCATGTATATTATTTATTTTATAATATTGAAGTGAAGGTTGTATATTTAATATGTATCGGAGTACATAAAAACAATTTTGTGTGGGACTATTTTGTGATAAGTCCAAATTATTAACTCAAAAGCAGTGTGCTCATTTTGTACAAAAGCCATTTCAAAAGTTCGAGGGGCTTCACAACATATAATTTGTAAAGACATTTGAGCGTGTTTCACCACAATGAAATTTCAAAAATTAATAAGCCTATAATATCTGGTGAAAATCCTGATACCTCAAGTTGTGGTTCTACGCATCGTTTTTCATCTACATCAATTAGTGGGAGTAGTGTTCAAATTAAAGTATGAGCTAATAAAAGAACAATTACTGAATTATTTGAACAAAAAATTAAATATACAACAGTTCTCACACAAAATCCATAGGGATATATAAATGGATTGTAGAAATGATGTTCATTGATTTACAGCCATTTAGTATGGTTGAAAATGTTGCTAAGTTTAAGGTCTAGCTTAGCCTACTCAAACTTAATTTTTTCATTCAATATATATAGTTTTATTTAAATTAAAATATTTACACTTACCAAAAAGTTTCCCGGGCCACTAATTTTTATCATTTAGGCCTAGGTACCTAAAATAATCACATTTCACTCTACCTAACCTAAAACATACATGATTTTTCCAAACAGCAAAATAATATAATCCAATATTTATGTTTATAATTTACAAACTAATACTTTTCTTTTTAAGTTTTAAGAATTTAATCATCTATATTGAGCCTCGTTATAAATTACCTGATAGGACTACATTTTCATGGAAAGTAATCCCAGAAATGTATGAATAAGTGAGAAATAAAGCACAAAAACAGCTAAACAATGTTAAGTACATTAGTGTAACCATTGACATGTGGTTATCTATAGCTAAACAGGACTATATGTCATTGGCGTCCCAATTCTTTAGCATAGACTTTGTTTATGTAAATCTTTGTTTTGAAGTTATACCCTTCAATCCAGAGTATCACCATGCACATAACATTGCAGAGTTGTTTAATGATACCAACTAGGACTGGGGTATTTCAAAGTCTCAGATCCATAGTATTGTCAGTGACAATGCACGAAACATTACTCTTGCACTGCAACAAGTCTAAGCTAATCAAGTACCATGCGCTGCCCACACACTTCAGCCTGTGGTTTATCACGCATTGTTGAACCAACGAAGTGTGGATGACATGTGTGCCCGTGCAAGACGAGTTAGTTGGTCATTTCAAACACTCATTAATAGCCAACAATAAAATGAATGAATTTCAAACGACAAACAATTTACCCAAATGCTACTTAATCCAGTATGAACCAAAACGGTGGAACACCACCTACCTTATGCTCGAAAGACTGCACAGTCAAAGTAAATCAGTGTTGTATCTTCTCTCTGACCTAAACCTGAATAAAGATCTATCACATCATGATTGGTCCCTTATGGAAAAGGTACTCACTGTCTTACAAACATTCACAGGGCTACATTAGCAATCAGCAATGAAAAAACTACCATATCCGAAGTAATCCCTATAGGCAATGGTATCAAACTAGACATGGAGTTGCACCAGGACAAATCTCTTGGCCCCATAGTGAAAGATATGTTGCATTATCTCAAAACCTATTATGTCAACATTTAAGAAAATAATCTTTTTTTAATTTGCTACATTATTATATCTTAGATTCTAAGTTGATGTGTTCAGTTCCCCCCAATCCTCAACAGAAGCAAAGTCTCAACTGGAGGCTAGGTAGACCAAGGAAGAGGAGGAAGAGGAACCACCTGTTAAGCTGAGTAGAAGAGAGACTGCTTCAAGACCTATGGCTTCTGTTTATTCCCGATTATTTGCGTCTAAAGGAAATATCCAGACTAGGCCTAGTAATGTGATGTCGCCCAAAATACAATTATAAATGTATTTGTTGGAACCATCATTGGCAGCCAACCAATCCCCTTTCAATCACTGGAGAAGCTACCCCTTTAAAAACCTAAAACAAATGGTGAACAAGTACCTTACATCACCTGCAGGGTGTGTAGCATCAGAGATACTCTTTACCCCAGCGGGATTAGTCAGCGATAGAAAAAGAACCTCACTACACCCAAACAAAGTCTAGATGCTGGTATTTTTAAATAAAAATTTAAAGCCCTCACATTAGAAAACATACCTTTAATAAGACTAATTGTGTAAAGTTTATTCGGGTGTAATATTTGTCAAGAATTATTTAATATTATCGAAACAATTTTCATCTGGGTAAACATGATCTTAGTTACAGTTATTTAATTATAATAATAAAGCCATATTTTAATAGGCATTGGATGTAAAAAACCCTATTTCATCTAAAAATAAAATAGGTGTAGACCTATTCTCCTTGTGTGCAAATATGTGTGTGCATTGATTATTTTTTATCATTGACATTAAATTAAAATTTGCTGTTTATGATGTATCTTTGTCTAATAAAAGAGTCATTAGGCCTATTTAATCATAAATGTTAAAGCATATATTAATTATCTAACATGCACCGGTATATAAATCAAATGTGGTGTATTCTACTTGAGTACAGAAATGTGTGTGCCTTGATTTATTTTTTTCATTAACATTATAATTAAATTTACTGTTAATTATTGTGATTTGTTTTTGTTAATGACAGGTTCAATTGTCTTAACAGTAACAATAGGAAGGAATAATTAAACAACCTTCACATTTTAAAAGTTTCTATTTACATGTTATTAACACCAACCTATATTGGACATTATTAAACTAGTAAAAGTAACCTCTTTTTTTTTGCCTCACATATTTAAGAATCAAATAGCCAAAGCTCTTATATTTGTTGTATGGATTATCTACTCGCATCCAGATATCGTATTCTGAAACGCACGTAACTGCCTTAAAATATGAGTGAAGAATGACCCTGGGCTACAGAGAAGGAAAGAATCCTTGTCTGTGCTGTCTGTGTCCTGGGCACAGGACGATTCCTGGATAGATCAGTGGTCAGAACATTGGCGTTCTAAGCCAAAGGTCCCAGGTTCGATTCTTGTGCCTAGGTGTCATTTTTTCATTTTCAGAATATGATATCTAGATGAAAGTAAATCCTCACTAAAACAAATTTAATAGCTTTGATTATTTGATTCTTAAAACCCTAGATACCAAGTTTTATCCTGGTCTGTAAAATAGTGTAGGCTCTAGTTGGATAGACAGACATACAGACGGAAATTCAAAAACCACTTTATCGGGTTCGGGGAGGTCATGAAACGTCGAAATTCATCAAAATCTTGAGTTCGATATTGTTGAAGATCACAATACTTTCTTTACCTATAAGATAGCGAGAAAGTAAAAAGATAATAGAATATGAATTAGTCTTAGTAAGAGCTTTAACAAACAAGTCAACGCCTAATATTTTAATTTTATTAGGTATATGAGAATTTCCTTGATTCACTGAGATGCGTTTAGAATTTATTTACTTTTTAAATGATCATTTTAAAGATCCCTCCCCATATATTTATATATGTTCTAAAATGTAAACCCCATCTAAATAAACTTGAGAGCCGAGTCTTGACTTATTATTATGGACTATTTTTAATTTATATTTTAATCTAGTCCA
Source organism: Timema shepardi (assembly GCA_902151425.1). Lineage (NCBI taxonomy): Eukaryota > Metazoa > Arthropoda > Insecta > Phasmatodea > Timematidae > Timema > Timema shepardi. The sequence goes on from CABFVX010005007.1 coordinate 53,436, forward strand.
AAATAAAGATCATGTCGTTGCCTTTACATTCTATATCATGACTTATTTGGTGGATGTTTGTCAACATGTATATATATTTAAATATTTTAACTAAATCCCGGATTTTTACATAACTATATATCTTAATCCTGCCAGTTAGAAATGTGAGAGATAAATCTAGGCAATTAGGCCCTTTGGCAATGAATGTATTTTAGGTTATAATTTGACACATGTTTACATATTTGACTAAATTCTAAATATTTTTAAAGATATTGCATAATATTATATATTTTGCGTGGTTATTTATGTTGGTATTTTAACGTATTTCTTAGGGAAAATACTTTTAAATCATGTGCCACTAATATTTAGGCACCCTGTCCTTTCCTAAAGGAATGTATCCAATGAAGGGATGGCAGTTAGCAACGTCCAAGTCAGGTATTTTGTCATGACATAAAGGATTACAGCTGCCATAACGTAACTTTGGGACTGATGTTTCTCGTGCTGGGAAGGAGAGAAAATGTTGCGTTGCCTGATAGTGGTCAAAGAATCACATATCTCGCGTAGTGCGTAAGTGTGTAAAAACAAGCCAACGATTTTAAAAAACAATAATATTGGAACTGATTAGATCAATTTTCCGTTATTCTTCGGTCGGAAGAAGAAATTGTAGAGCGGTTTGACTTTTTTTTAAGCGCTGGCAACACCGGTTTCATTGGTGTTTATAGTTTTGTATTATTTCTAAAATTACTTAAATTAATTACTTTATTTGATTTATTGGAAATATTTAAATAATAGGAAATTTAAGTGTTGTTAATCAAACTAATTGTTCAATATAGCTCGTTAAATAAAATTGTGTGTATATTTAGAAAAAGTTTTTTTATTACTAGCTTCATAAAATTACCGCCATAAAATTAAATTTTATTTCAATTATATACAGTATGTACGCCTATGTGTAATTGTTATTGAAAGAAGGTTTATTCAATGTTACAAGTTATCTATCATAATGTTACATATTTAAGTTAATATTTTGTTTGTTAATACTACATAAAATCCCATACTTTACTCATGACCTTGATATCACAAACAAAATCAATTACGGATGTCATTGTTATTTTCTTTCAGCACGATTAAAATATAATATGAATAGCTGTTTTAATATTCTATTTTTCTTCTAGTTTGTTTTATTCTCCAAGATATAGTAGTAAATATTATTTATTTTAATAAGTTTATATTATCGCGCTAAATCTAGCAAAGAATAACATGCACACATTTATACCAACCACATAAAATGTCAGATAAATAAATGAGTGTATCACCATTAAAGTACACGCTATTTTGCGAGAGAAAATAAGAATGTCATTGATAAATATAAATCCACTATTAAGAGGTGTCCGTTAAGGTATATTTTAATTTATAATTTAAAATAAAATATTCCTTGATTCCTAGTAATGAGTTTCATACTTGCCTTTATTTCATCTTGTAAGAGATTTGAATTGCTGAAATCCACTTGTTGATCTTGCTTGATATATTAACTGGGTGTGTATAATAGGGTAGGCCTATATATTTCAGCAATAATGAAATGGACACCAAGGACTACTAAACACGGATATTGATACGACTAAGAATAAAGACTAAAAATTAAACTTTAGGAATCACCAATTACTAAAAATTACGAAATAATTTTCTTTATCGGCTTAAATTAAATACATTTTCAATATTGATGCTGAAAATAGGTGTTGCTGTCAGCTTTCTCACTATTAAACCTTTAGTGTGAAAACGAATTAAAGTGTACAATTAATTATTTATGTGGGAAGAGATGACAGAATATTTCTAAAATTACAACCCAAAACGCATTATGGGATTGGTCTATTTTCACTTACTTGCATAGCATAAATACTCTTGAGTTTAAAGTCTTACAAATAAAAAATAGTTACTATATTAATGTATGCTTCAATTTTAAAATTATATTTAATCTTTATACTCGGAAACGGCTTCAGATTAAATCTAAAGGTCAGTAATTTTGTCTTTGAATTATTATCGCAAGGAGCAATTTTTCTCTTCTTAGTAAAAGCCTAATCTGTAAAGAAATCAAGTTTAATCTGATTGGTAATGCAAGTATGTCTAAGCTAACAACTTAAGATCAAATGACTTGTTTAGTGTATACCTACAAAATTATTTTACAATTGTTTTACAAAAAAAATTTATAACATATTTAATGAAATATGTTTATAATTTTAAGCAAATAAAAATCCTGTTCCTGGTTTTAAGGTTCTCGTAGGCTAAACGCTTGAACATTGAGTAAAAATAAAAACATATATTTTATTAAAACTAACTTAGTTTCATAAGGGATTGAAAGTTCCTACCCTCCCCTTTGGTAATAACAATAGTTAACATAATATTGCACGTCAGATCTCTATCATTCGTATCCCAGTTGTGTAAAGTTTATCGAGTACTAATGTACTAATCGTAGATACATTTCGTGGAGGCTCTTTCCATGTCCCGATGAAATGAGAGGATGGGGATAGTAAGTATGAGGGGGATTTGAGTATGAGGGTGGTAGTGGGTATGAGGGTGGTAGCGTGTTTGAGGGTGGTAGCGAGTATGAGGGTGATAGTGAGTATGAGGGTGATAGTGTGTATGAGGGTGATAGTGAGTATGAGGGTGGTAGTGAGTATGAGGGTGATAGTAAGTATGAGGATGGTAGTGAGTATGAGGGTGGTAGTGAATATGAGGGTGGTAGTGTGTATGATGGTGATGTTGAGTATTAGGGTGGTAGTGAGTATGAGAGTGGTAGTGAGTATAGGGGTGGTAGTGAGTATGAGGGTGGTAGTGAGTATGAGGGTGGTAGTGAGTATGAGGGTGGTAGTGAATATGAGGGTGGTATTGAGTATGAGGGTGGTATTGAGTATGAGGGTGGTAGTGAGTATGAGGGTGGTAGTGAGTATGAGGGTGGTAGTGAGTATGAGGGTGGTAGTGAGTATGAGGGTG
>CABFVX010005008.1:0-56372 GCA_902151425.1 Timema shepardi
TCACGTATATGAGGAGGATGGAGGCATTTCAAAGCGTGTGTCTGAGGATCATTGTGGGCGCCCCATGGTATATCCGGAATGAAACTCTATATCGCGACCTGGATATGCCTAACATCAAGGACCACTTCCGGGGATTGGCGCAGTCTTTAGACGCCAGACTTCCCGGTGCCACCGATCATCTTATCCAGGGGCTTGGGAACTACGTCATTGACCCTGGTGGGTGCCATCGACGTCCAAAAGCCCTGCTCGGATAAGCGAGATGTGACAACAGCGGTTTGGGAGGCTCCAACAAGCCCCCCATAGATTAGTGTCTAGGCACGTAGCTCTAAAAAACCCTTATTCGGCTTTTTTTTCAAATTTCATACCCCCCCGCCCCCCAATGTTACTAATAATATGTAATATCTGTTTCTTTGTTTCAGAACTTCGCGAAGCGCAACAACCCGTTTTTAAATTTTTGCGAACCACACGGTGTGACAAATTGGTTGGTACGTGTTGGAACTTGCTCTCGTGCTCCCCTTCAGGGAGCATCAGAGCATGTTATTTCGACTTCGACAAGGTCAGGGCACGTTGTGGGACGGAGTTAGACAGTGACTCCGGAGCCAACACCAAAGCCACTGGTACAATCTTTCACCAGTGTGCTGTCAAAGAGAGACACCCCTCCACTTCAGGCCAAGGCAACTGTCAAAGCCATCAAACCTGGACCGGCTGCATTCGGTTCTTCCCTTTCGGTCGAGGGCCCACCCGGGACCGCTCCTCTATCCATCCCGATCCCCACCTCCACCCCTACCATCCGGCACCCTTCTAACCCTTTCCTTCCACTCCCAACTCCTACCCTTTTTACCCCTGCCACCCATACACCCGACGATGATTCCGCAAAGGTCAAAAATTGCATTGAGCTAATCAAAGGTATTCCGGGACTGGACCCTTAGGACTTTTCATCGAGTCTCTTGAGGAAGGTCCAGGAGTCTCCGAGGAGTAACCGTGGCCACCTGTTTATGGAGCACATCATCCTCTACCTGGTCTCTCATGGCAGTACACCTGAATATAGGACCACCAGTGCTGAAGGAGCTCACGGTCGCACTCTGGAACGTCAATGGAGTCGCGGGGAAGAAGGCTGAGCTTGAAAGTTTCCTGGCAAAGCATCGTGTCGATGTGATGCTGTTGGGAGAAACCCACTTGCACTCTGCAATGAGGTTCTCGTTATTAGAATTTATCTGCCATCGTAATGACCAAGCGGGGGATGTGGGAAGGGGCGGAACGGTGGTTCTGGTCCGAAGGGGCCTTGACCACCACGTCATCTTACTTCCTCCACTCCAACACATGGAAGCATCGGCTATCCAACTGGTGACCTCGACCGGCCCAGTGCGTATCATTTCCATCTACTCCCCTCCATACCGCCGGTTCGACCGGGCTATGAGGGCTGACATGGAGGGGCTGCTTCGAGGTACCACACCTGTTTAAATCGGTGGTGACTTCAACGCTATGCACATTTTATGGGGCCCTAGGATTATGTGCGCTCGCGGAGGATTGCTCCACGACGTCATAGATCTACATGGTCTGGTGGCTTCCGGCCCTCTCACCCCTACTCACTTCCCTTCCAATCCCGGCTGTCTCTCGGACGTCCTAGACTTCATTGTCTCCAGAGTGATCAGAAGGCGGTTTTGGTTAAAGTCTCTAACTGAGCTAGACTCGGATCACAACCCCGTTCTTATGAACCTGGGACGTGCGGTGTCCTTCATAGACCCCCCTAAAAACCTGTCCTAAAGTGCACTGACTGGGAAAGGATTACAAATGTGTTGAGAGAGAGGTTGGGACCCACCCATAACATTCGAACAGTGGCGGAAATCGATCATGGTGCGGAGCTCATAAATTCCACCATCAAGGGGTCGCTCGAAGCTTCGACGCCTAGGTACCGTCCTAAGAGGACGCCACAGGCTTCTTTGCCCGATTTTATCCTCAGGTACGCCCGGGATAAAAATAGGCTGAGGAAGGCTCTGCAAGTCTCGAGAGACCCGGTAGAAAAGACCAACTGGAGCCGCAAAGTCCGTGCGGTTCAAGAGATGGACCGAGAATACCGGAACAGTGTCTGGGAGGACAAGATTGAGAGTCTGTGAGTGCAGGAAAGGTCCCTGTGGCAAATGACGAGGAACTTGATGCGGGTCCCCGCATCAAGGCCGCATATTGTGGGTCGCAACGGGGTTGCCAACTCCGACAATGAGAAGGCCGATGCACTCGCTGAGCACTTAGAGGCGCAATTTGTACCAACTGACAACCCATCAGACCCAGTGCACGTTGCGCACGTGGCTCAGGTCATCGGTGCGGTCTCGTACAGACACTTGGATGAACCTGAACCCACCGGGTTTTGGGTGGGACACGCTACGTCTCACCAACTTGTCCGGCTCGTGGACCAGGTCACGAGGCACTTCAACATCAACAGGCTGACTGGTGATGTCTTTCTTGACGTGGCAAAGGCCTTCGACCATGTTTGGCACGAATGTCTCCTTTTCAAACTCCTCTCCCTGAATCTGCCCTTCTACATAGTTAGGGTTGTTCAATATTATCTTTCCCACTGCACCTTCTTCACTACCTTTGGGAAAGCCACCTCCCATGTCAGAAGCATCCAGGCTGGAGTGCCGCAGGGTTCTATGGTGGGCCCTGTGCTCTTCAGTCTGTATGTAAATGATATTCCAAAATCTCCAGACACCGAGTTGGCACTGTATACGTACGACACGGCTCTAGTAGTGGAGTCATGGCGAGGGCAGCTGGTGGAGAGGCGACTCCATACGCACCTGACGCAGTTGGAGGGGTGTCTGACTACCTGGAGAACGAGTATTAACGTGGAGAAGAGCACCGTAGTGCTCTTCACATGGAAAACAAAGTACTGCAGGCTGACCCCACTCCAACTGTTCGGAGAACAGATCAGATGGGCGGACAGTGTTAAGTACCTGGGACTTACGCTGGACACCAAACTGACCTGGAGACTACACTGCAACGAGAGATTCAACAAGGCAAGGCAAAGGCTGGGAATCCTAGACCCACTGCTTAACAGGCGTAGTGCCCTGTCAACACGAAACGGTCTGACGCAGTACAAGCAGCTGCTCAGACCGATCCTCGACTATGCATGTCCCACTTGGGGCCGCCTGACGGTCACGTATATGAGGAGGATGCAGGCATTCCAGAGCGTGTGTCTGAGGATCATTGTGGGCGCACCTTGTTATGTCCGGAATGAGACTCATACACCGCGAACTGGATATGCCTACCATCAAGGACCACTTCCGGGGATTGGCGCAGTCTTTATACGCTAGAGTTCCCGGTGCCACCAATCAACTTATCCAGGGGCTTGGGAGCTACGTCATCGACCCTGGTGGGTGCCATCGACGTCCCAAAGCCCTGCTCGGATGAGCGAGATGTGACAACAGTTGTTTGGGAGGCTCCAACCAGCCCCCCATAGAGTAGTGTCTCCACACGTAACTCTAAAAACCTTTATTAGGTCTCTCAATTTTCTTACCCCCCAATGTTACTAATAATATGTAATGACTGTTTCTTTGTTTCAGAATTTCGCGAAACGCGACAACCCATTATTTTAAAATTTTTTGCGAACCACACGGTGTGACCAATTGGTCGGCACGTGTTGGAACTTGGTCTCATGCTCCCCTTCAGGGCCACTCCCCACCCTTCCACAACTATCCCTTACCATCCATCGCGAGTCACGTTGCCGGGACTGTTCCTCTGCCTCCCACCACGACTCACGTAGTGGGACAGTTCCTTTGCCTCCCACCGCGACTCACTTTGCCGGGACAGTTCCTTTGCCTCCCACCGTGACTCACGTTGCTGGGACAGTTCCTCTGCCTCCCACCACGACTCACGTATTGGGACAGTTCCTTTGCCTCCCACCACGACTCACTTAGCCGGGACAGTTCCTTTGCCTCTCACCGTGACTCACGTTGCTGGGACAGTTCCTTTGCCTCCCACCGCGACTCCGTGTTGCTGGGACTCTGTCCTCTCACCCTCCAACCTGATCGTCCCTTCCGACGGTGACCTCACGGGATGGGATATACCCACCGCTCCGACAAAGCCCACCCAACGGACCGGTGCCTAGCCACAAAAGTCACCAGGAGACTACACTTCAAATAATGCAGCCCTCTACACCCGAAGACGCAGTTGGGGATAACATAATTGTATTTCTTTCTCATAAGTCACGAAGTCCTTTCTACAAAACTCAATTTGTGAAGGACAGTTTTTTAATATTTTTAATTAAATTCAACAAAAATTGTGCAGCTATTACCGATTTTTTGTAGCGTCAAATAAATACTTTTGTCAAAGGCACCCAATGCTAGGGGCACCCCGAGCGTGTCATGTGACCAATGAATTTCAAATAAAAGATACTCTGATGAAGAGATACATTTTATGTTTGTGTGTTTCAAGATAAATCGTTAGTGAATTACAGGATAAAATACATTTTCGCTAAAAAAATTATGGTAAAAAAAAATATATATATAATAAAAGTGTATTTAAATCTACACATCAACATGTATATATGCCTTTCCTAATTATATATCTATGAAATTATTATCCCCCTTACAATGTTTAATAATATTAAATAATATATTGTAGCATAATTGTAACTGTTTTATCGTATTTTATAGGACATTATAGATGCCTATTATAATAAGACTTCTGGTTTCTAGATTTGATAATGTCTAAAGATTTATGATCTGGTTCTATTAAATAATCATATCTCATTTTAATGTAATTTTTATTGATAGGATCAACAGATTCACTGTTTTGACCTTAAATGCAATTAAAATCTAATAATAAATAAAAGTAATTGTTGAGTGCAGTGTTGGAGCGACGAGCCCGGCATTAAGATAAAGGCCAGGGCCAGATACATCGAAAGAACGTCATCTTTCCTTGCCTCCCCCATCTTATCTTGATGAGCTGACAATGAATGTGACAATACCACACTCTGACACTGTACGATCTGTGTACCGGCCGTATTGGCCCCATTAGTTGGTTTATTGTTGTTAGAACTAAGGATGTGGTATCGAAACAAAAGTATCGATACTGTACTCATTAAAAGTATCGGAAGAAAAATATCGATACTGTGCTAGTATTTAAAGAAATGTATCGATAACAGTAAGTATCGGTATCGAAATTTCCATTAGTAAAATGTTTTTTATCTAGGATTAATAACGTGGTCTAACGCGCTAATCTAGTTTTGGACTAGACTGATAAAAACAGGAATATCGGGGTACAATCCCGGTCGGTTGCACTGAGAGTGGTTTTCCCTGAATTGCTTTCTACTATCCTTCACGTCAATGCGGGTGATTTTATCTAAACTATGCCTTCCTAATCCCAACCCATTAGTGTAATTTGTACATAGGCTTATAACCTGGACAGGTAGTAAGATGAGGTGTTAAAAAAAATTCAAGTGTTTCATCATCATTGTGTTTTCATTGTTATTTAAACACCGAGAGTTATAATAGTTATTAATAGTTTAAATAAAATATTACAAGATGCTTTTTCGCTATCTAACATATTTAAAAAAAAAGTATAGCGTTTTACTACCCGTTCGGGTTAAGTACTAATTACGCTAATGGGTTATAAATAAGGAAGGTTGGATTTAAATGATGTTAAACCACATTTGCGTGGAGAGAGAGTGTAAAAACATTTAGATAAAACCACCCTCATTTCACCCAACCGAGATTTGAATCTTGATCTCCCCGTCCTTAGCAGTCTATCTCAACACGAAGCAAGCTTATAAGCTAATTACGCCACCAAGGTTGGTTCCAAATTCTTAAAAAACTTTCATAATTTACTTTTGGGAGGTGCCATATTTTAACTACAATGATCATTTATGCATTTTATCAAGATAGATTATTAACTAATGACAAACAATAGAAGAATGGACTTCAGCATCATCTGCACATAAACGTTTCTGAGTCTGATTGAGTATACTTTATTGTGATCCTACAAAACATTTGTTTGGTTTGTGATGACTGGGCTCAATGATAAAGGAAGGGGGTTGTTATGTAGACTAGTCTCCACTAATCTGTCAACCAGTCGGGCTGTATTGATAAACAAAGATGATAGAACAGCTATGAATTATGATAAGCTAAACTAAAAGAAATAGAGGATGGTATGCAATAACGTCAGTGAGTGCTTAGTGGACAGATAGAGTGGTCCCGAGCACAATATCGCTCCACCTTTTAACCAATGATGACGCAAACAAACCCATGCAGTGTCAATAAAGCATCCACTTAGTCAAGCTCTCACGTATGGCCCTGAATGCTGGAGTTGCTTCTCGCTTGTCATGCAAAGAATGAGTGAGGATTGGAAAATATTGCCATTTGTTCTTCATCTACAGACCATCTTAATAAACATTTAAACTCAGCATGAGTGAAGATAAAAAAATATATTTCTTTCGATACCAGAGTGTGAGTAAAAGTATCAAGTAAAAAAATACTACTATTGAGTGGAAAATACGATATTAGTAAAGTATCGATTGATTTTTCACATTCCTAGCTATGATCTTTGGTGTAGTGTTAATGGTATCGATGTTGATGTCTTGCTACTATTGTTGTAGTTGACTATGTTTGGTTTAAAGTTTTTGTAATTGACTGTGTTTGTTTTTATGAAGAGTTATCAGGGTTATAGTATGTCTTGATGTGTTGCGGTTTTTTTAATAGATTTTACTGTTGGTGTGTTGTGTTTTTGTATTTGGTGTGTTTTATTTTTTTGTAAGAGTGTCAGATTATATTGTTGGTGCATTTTATGTTGTAGTTTATGTTGATGCGATTGTGTGTGGTGTGAAATTGTTGTGTTTATATTATACATGACCCAGTTCTGTCAATAAGGACTATATAATTTAAATATCTTTGCAGTGAGTTTTTTTGCAAGTGAATGTAAACTAAGGTAATTCCAGAGCCATTTTTTGATAGGTCTTACCGTTTAGCCCCAAAATACCTCCAAAAAAGGTTCCACACTGACTTTAAAGTTTCTTCACCATTTTGAATCCTTTTCGGGTTTTTTTTTAACTTTTTAGATTTTTACCGTCGGTTACAAGCTAAATCTATAAGTGTGCCAAATCTCAAGTTTCTATCTCATCTGGAAGTGGTTAAACATTAGTACCAGCGAGTGAGTCAGCCATGTGGCTTTATAGTAGTATAATAATATAATAATATAATGGTCTAGCCCATTAATACCACTAAATATTAGAATTAACTTTACGTGAATAGTATGTAAATTTGGCAGTGCTATTATTTATACTCTCATGATATAGTTTAAAAAGTCGAATAAATGTAAAAGTATTAGGCCTATTGTATATCTTCTTATAGAATTGTAAAATTAAAACAAAACTTGAAAAATAAAAGGAGAAAGTCAATATTTAAACGAATGTGGCTATCACAATATATTATCAATTTATTTATTATTTAATCATTTCAATATTAAATACCACACCCACCTAACAAAACCTATCATTTCATATATCAACAACATGTCTTTACTGTAAATATCTTGCACTAAAATACCAATAGATTACTTTTCTAGAATCTTAGTTATTCCACTGCTTTTTTTAAAATTTAACAATAATTATTATTATTTCTAAATATAAATAAATTCCATAGCAACACAAAGCTTTGTACAAACAAGAATAGAAAATTGGCTGTTTCTATAAAACAAATAAAATAATAGTAAAAACACAGATTATGTCGACAAATATATTTTTTTTGGGCCTACAAATTAAAAAATGAACATTAACACAAATATTTGTACAGCCCAAAATAAACATTTTATTAAGTCTCCATGAATATATTTGTGTAAAAAACAAAATAGTATAAAAAAAGTAAAATTTGACAACATATATTGTTCAAACCACGACAAATATTTTGATGAAACTTTTATACAAAAAACAGTTGACAATTTTTGTCTACACAAATAAACACTTTTAAGTACTTTAAAAAAAATATTTGGTATTTGACACAGATTTTTTTTGTAGCATGTTCAAAACATATTTATTTGTGTATTTAAGGCAGCTCACTCAGCCAGAAAGTATTAATCGCTGTCAGATCACAAGTATAAAAATACAATAATATTTGAATTTTTCTGGAACTATTTTTCTATTATGATACTTATATTCCCTTTCACCCTTTAACTACAACCACCCGTTGTTATATCAATAAGAAAGAGGGGAAATAAAGCTACATAACCTTTATCTCAAGGTAAAAGAGGAAAGCTCGTTACTATTTCTCCAAAATATTTTAAAATTTTCGTCCATGAGCCTATCAAAAATTTAATGTATTGGTTATTGTAATTATATATAATATATAGCCCTTTTTCATCAATCCCAGTCTCATAACTTCGTACGTATGCATAAAAAGTCGTTGAAAAAGAGTTATGTTACATTAAAAAAAAAAAATTTACTATTCATAAAATATCAAAATATAGGTTAGCTTAGGAAAATAGCCCATTCAAAATATTTCAAATATACCGGGGCGTGAAGCATATTTTGAAATAAAACATCGTAGAATTGAATACTGCGTTAGAGCTGAACATCAAAGCGATCATTTCTCACTTACCGAAGCGGCTCTCTAAAAATAAGGTAATTAACATATCAGAAATGAAAGAGTTAAAATATTTCTAGTAAATTCAATATAGACTTACCATCAAAGTGAGTAGGGTCGAAATCATCTAACTTATCGACGTGGTAAGTGTCGTTATAAGGCCAGAAGTTGATTATCTCGTGAAGGTACGTGTTAGTGTCTGGGTGAATAATAGTGGAAAAGTTATGAAGAGAGCCCAGATCATCTGAAAAAATCAAGACCATAAAGTAAAGCTAAATTATAGGTGTGTTTATAAATAGTATTAACCACATTATCACACTCAATCAGTTTATGTGTAAACTAATTATAGACCTACTCTGGTGGATCTAAGTAATGCAATTAATAGTTTTGCTACAGAAAAAGAAGAAATCTGATATTTTTAAACATACATCAACTATTGAACACAATGAAGATAAGTATTAGTGACTTAACGAATGCTTAATGGAATGCTCTTGATATAAATATTAAAACTGCTTTCACTAATAAATCTTTTCAGCGTAAGATTGCTCAAAGTCTGCAAGAAGAGTCTAGATCGTCGATGTGAAGAATAACGTAAGAATATGAGCGTTAGGTAGAAGTGTTGTTTTTATAAATCTTATTATGATGTATATACATTTATTTTATAGATATCCACTAAACATTTAATATAATCATCGTTTTCTTTTTAAATTACTTGACTTCTCCATAGATATGGTATGCGTGGTATCAATTACGTGTGAATATGTGTGGTATGGTTGTGCATACTAACTAGTTTTTTTCTTTAGTTCTATTGTTGGTTTATTTAGCTATTGCTACTTTCAAAATTTATTTTATTTTAATATGTCCATTAATGTACAATCTTTGTGTTTCGCTATGTGGCCCATATTATTATTATTATTATTATTATTATTATTATTCTTCTGTATGTACCAATATTATAATTAGTTTTCAATTATCATATAAATACCAGTTAAGTATTAAATGAACATTGTAAGTTGTTCAGTGTAAGAAAAGGCTCTGGCCTTAGTTTCGCTCAAATAAAGATCTTATTATTATTATTGTTATTGTTATCCTCATTAATAATAATAGAGAACTTAATCAAAGGACCAATAAAGCTTTTCTGTAAGGAGAATCGCTCGTGGAGGAGTATAGGACTATAATTATCCCTACTGACCACAGGTGAAGCTATAGTTATTGCTAAGAAAGGAAACAACCCTTAACGGCCTCCAAAAACTGGGAATCTATTATATGTGTGGAAAAACAGAATAAAGATTCATCAAGGTTTGTTAATCCCAGTGTTATTATAGAATTAACCCAAATTACAGCTATTGGCCAGATACAATTTATTAGTATAATTTCAAGATCCTCCAGGGAAAGTTTGTATCATAATTCCATTTCAAAATTGTCAAATTACATTTCATTAGAAGTGTTTAGTTGTAATAATGTTGAACATTACAACTAATAAGTTTTCTCAAAATGTACAACAACAACAAAATTTACAGCCACCCCAATACAGTTATAACCTAGATACCCTACAAAAAACAAGACAACAACAATGGTACACCAAAACACACAATTGAAATACTGCTGCCAACTATAGAGCATGAACAATTTGTAAATATTTCCTTCACTCAATAAAATGTACCTGGTAGTATGACCAAACAAGAACGATCCACTTTATTGCCACTTATGCCTTCCATCAAGTGAAACATGTGGAGTGGGTGATAGTTTGTAGAAAAAATAAATAAATGTCCCTCATATAGCGAAGAAAATACTACACTAGAAGTTGAGATAAGCAGATGTGACAGGCTTTATGTAGTTCGGGAGGTTTTCCAGATTCTGTCACTAACAAAGTGAATGATATTAACTCTTAGTAAAGATATTTGCATCACAGATGGGTCACATACCAAGCATTTAGTTCTGATATACAATATATTTCATGGATAGAATATCTATCATATTATCGTCAAGTTTCTGTGCCTTCTATTCCACTAGACCACAATATATTATCCTCCAAATAATAAAAATTTTAGTTAAATATGAAAAAATAAAGCCTATCTAAAAAACATTCGCTAGGATATATACCCACACAGTTTAGTGTAATTAAATTTGCTTAGGTTTATTTATTAAACGTCTCTGAGAACGAGGACTATATATTTTGAAATCCCTGAAACCACGTAATGTCTTGATGGGCATGAAAATGGATAGTCTAAGCACTTGTGAGTTACACTTATCTTAGGAGCATGTGTGAAAAATATATACTTAAACAACGGGAGTTTTCTTAACGAGTTGATATTCAAGTGCTCTTACAAATCCCATAGTATTATTGTTTACATTTTTTATTTAGCCCCGCATCTTACTATCCATTTAGTTTGAACGCTAAGTACAAGTTTTGCTAATGGGTTAGGGATTGGGAAAGTTTAATTTGAAAGAAGTTAACCCGTATTTTCGTGGAGGAAGAGTGAATAAAAATTTAGGGAAAGCCACCTTCAATACACCTTACCGAGATTAGAACCTCAATTTCCCCATAATCAGCAGTATAGCTCAGCAGGAATTTAGCGCGTTAACTAACAACGCCACCAAGGCGGGACATATTATTTAAAAACCCACAAATACATCTGATATACAGAAATAATCATGGTTTCTACATAATTCTGTTAGCAAGACATTTTGGTTGATTTGGGTCATATTGTAGATGAGAAAGAATGTCAACCATGCAATAGCATTAGTGATTAGAAGCGGATGACGGTGAATGTTATGGGGCTAATCTTTATTATATTTGCATTCATTTTGATAGCTAATTTAAGAAAGCAAGCTATTTTTATAACTATAAAAAAACATGAAATAAAATTTTGTTTAAAATATATATTGTCAAAACATTCAAATAGATACTAGTTTGTGTAACATTTCATATTTCCCTAAGCTAAATAAGTATTAGCTATAGTGTGCCTTCCCCGGCAATATATTTGGGCTATACTTCCTTTTTTTGAAAAAAAAAGTTCCATTCTTTAACTTTAGATTGATTATAATATGAACAACCAAAAATAATTTTATGAGAGATTATATTATTAATAAATAAGTGTTAGAAACATATTTTGAAACCATTATAATAAATACTGAACATGGTGGAAGTAGTTTTCCTTGCCTTAAAAGTTTGAATTTTGAACCAATGTCATGTTTGCTAAACACCTTAACTTTGTTGATGAAAATATAAAACTTAATCTATTGTTAGCAACAATAACTGTTTTATTTATTATTACTACTAAGGTTTTAGTTATGTTTTGATTATATTTTATATTACCTTTTATAGTTACATTGTTTAATAACATTTAATAGAATATAATAATTTATTACACTTAAATAAATATGTTTTACTGCCAGTTTATTTAAATAAATTAATTTTAATATAGAAGATATTTATAACTATACTGTAACACCCTCTTTCTCAGTTCTTTACCTCGTAGCAATAGGCCACTAACGAAAATACTAGAAGGATAAGAGGGCGTCAACTAATATAATGATATTAAAGAGAAAACAGTATAAGCAAGATTTAAATGTAAAGAGTAATTTAATTCATTCAAAAATAACAAACAGTAATTTTAGTGGCCTTAAACTCTTAATTTATCTAGTAGAACAAAGAAAAACCTAGTTGATTACATTAATGCTAAAGGAGATTAATGCAACTAGACCAAGTTAGAATAATAACAATAATGCTATTAAAAACCGTAAATAACCAAATCCATCCAAGAAAAATATAAAAAGCTTGAAGAGCCTTTCTAAATTGTTACAAAAGCGTCTGAATATCTACAGACATTACGTTAACAAACACGAGAGTCTAACACCTCAAACCTAATGTAAACTCACGTGGGACTACTTGAATCGGCATCGTTCAAATACTAAGCAAAGCCTAACAATTGATATTAAGTTAAAGAACATTAGAAGTTTGTCAAATTTCAAACATATGCGATGGATAGCCAAATTTACGTTAAACAAAATATTGAAATAATTATATATTTATATATATTAATGTAAATGTACAACAACTCAAGCTAGGATAATACGAATAGTCCAGATAGCTAAGATAGATAATCTTAATATCTTTTAATTAACATTTCGTTAATTTAGAACAGCAAACATTGAGAATTTACTAACATAATTAAGAAACAAGCCCTTAAGTGGCGACACGAAACAGAAGTTTCTTTTAGTTTTAAATAGTATTAAATAATGCCCATGTCTAATAAACAAATATCAGCCTATCTGGACTAACACAAAATTAAATTAAATATATAAAGTTCCATAATCAAACAAAAAATATTCAGGGGGAAGTCCCCTAGTGGCGGACACTTAAGGTTTTTAGGAAGAATAAAAAAACTATTTCGAAAAATATATCTTTATTTACGACTTAGATAAGTCAACAAACTTTAAAATCAAAATAAATGAACAAAAATGCAACTTCTACATAAACATATTAAAAACATAAATTAAACTTTGGTGAAAATAAACGCAGTCTCTGCAAGTGGCATCTAGTACCGGGCAGACATCACTTCGAACCCCTAGCATCGGACAGTTTTAAAACATTTGACACCGATCACATATATAGGCGTCTAAACATTCTGGGATGTCAGCACAGGCTCCATGAGCACACCAATGGCAGCTGGAGTACTGTATCCAGTCTTCGTCGTAGTCCTCTAAGCACACTACGCAAGTAGTTTTTTTCTGTGTGAGATGATTCAATTAATGGCTGCTTTTTCTTAGCTTTCCCTTCATCTTTGTTTTTGGCCTTTATTTCTTTGGCTTGTTCCCCCTTCTTTACAATTTTTCCTTTGGCTTTTGAGCCTTTGCTTTGTTCCCCTTCTTCTTCTATTGCAGTTTTAAAGTTAGTTTTCATTGTTTTTTTCCTCCTTAGCATTCTTTTCATTATATTTTCCTTCGACAGAAATTTTGTATGGGGATGATGTCAAAATTTCACTCCTTTCACATTTTCTTTTCCAAGCAACTGATCGTTTTTTTTGCAGCATCTGGTAATGGAGGCAATTTATGAACAATTTGAATAAAATCTGGATCAAAGCTAGTCGATGGCTTAGGACAGCTGATCCTTGTTTCGTGGGTGGAATCCTAAGGAGAGCCCGTGGATTCTTTAGAGACCAAATCGCATGTTGTAGAAGTGCTTTCTTCCCCACGGTTCAATGCTGATGTTTTATCATGTAGAGTACTTTTTGGAACGTTGTAGCGCGACGAAGTTTCTCTCAAAGTAAGTTCTTTAGTTAAAACCTTAGTAATCGAAGTATGTAAACTTGTTTGGTCGCTTTTTCCCTTCTTTTTGTTCTCTTCCATTTTGATTTTATTCCGTTCTTCTGTCCCCTGACAAATTGTATAACAATTATTATAAAAAAGTATAAATATTGAGAAGTAAAAATAACATGTTCACGGTCCGGCGTTAAGGGACTACTCTGTGTCCAGTACTAGGGGACAGAGAATCGATAGAACTATACATTTCATATCAAAACTATTTTGGAAATCTTATACAACTTTTATAGATTACGAGCAACAATTGAACACTACCTTTATTAAAAATAAACATAAACAACTGATCACCAATACTAAACTGTAGCACTCACCTGAATAGTATGTGACGCAGTGTCTTCCCGCCAGGAACAGCAAACAACTGCACCCACTGTTGACGCGTGCGTCACTGGAAAACTGCGTCCCGTGACTTGGTATTACTACGTACCCCCTCCCCCCTTTCACCCGTCCTTAAATCGCTCTCGTTCTGAGTTGCCGAAATATTACGAGTGTCCGGCACTAGGTGCCATCCGGCGTTAGGGGTCATCCCCCTACAGAGTATTATAGCTTTCCTTCACAGTGTCCTGATTTTTGTAAATGGTCTCCTGACGATATAAAATAATAACCACAATCCATCCATCATGGCGTTGATTTCACAAGTACATTAAAATTAAATATTACGGAGGTCTATCCTCGATGATTACGAGTTCAACTGTCGAATATTAATAAATCTAACAGAGGTCCATCCTCTACGGAGCTGAATTCAAAAGTCGAATATTATCTTCCCAACATTTATATTATATAGTGGTCTAACTGCGTAGGTATTTTGGGAAGGAATAGTCCATTTTAAGCCGGTGACAGCGCAGCATGGAGGGGCATGCACTCTTGAGCACGTACGCCAACCTGCTTGTATGTCACTGATTGGTCATCCCGCTTCGTATAGACGCTTCTCGGATTTGTTGTCAAACATATTTTTGACTGATTGGCTGCTGACGTCAGAGAACAGGTGATGGTTGCTCCAACCCACCCACAAAGGGTAGCCATGTCCGCGTACTCTTTTCACCAGGTGTACAGGAAAACCGCCAATAAAATTCATCTAATTCATCCAGGTCAGGACATCAAGTGTTGATACATCAAGGCAAGGTTGCCCCTTTCCTCGATTTAGGACGTTTTGAAGTCAGCCAGGATACTAGGCTGTGTAAGCCAGTTTCTCCAGAGGGTACGTATATGAACAGTTTACATTGTAGAGAGTTGATAGTGAATTATATTGAATGGTATTGTTTGTATATTGCTTGAAGTGACATGAAACTACAATAGTTAAGAATACTATTGTAGGCAATTTGAATAAATGTCGACGTTTCTTGGAGTGGGTAGTATAAATCGGACGATAGTTTATGCAGCATCGGGTTGGGTGGGCTTCGATTGTAAAATACAACCCTAGTATTGTTACAATACCTTATATTTAGTTTATTGGTTTAATTTAAAGAGCTTGTTGGGAGTATTAAGGATTTGCCCTCCTCCATTAAGAGATAAATGACCAAAATGATTTTAATAAACATTTTAATATGCTTGATAATCATATACGAGATTTGCATACACAAGTAAATACACATTTCTTAAATAGTCATTTATATGTACCCATATATATACAATATATAAAGAATCTATGTATACAATATAAAATATATACATAAGCTCCTGTATCTATGTTGACTCGCTTATAATTATGAACTATTGATTTGAATTAGATATGTTTTATATAATTTAGAATATTTTAGGGATGGTTTAAAGCAATACATCTCAAATTAATGTATTTATGGGGTCTAGAAATGGATTTAGAATAATACATTTGAAGGTTTTTCCACATCCTCATTTAAACAAATCCATCAAACCACAAAATAGGGAGGATTCTGTTTCAACTCTTTGGAAGGATATTAAGACAAGTTTAAAATAAACATCATCTGGACAACCAAACTATTTGTGGCTTCAGGATATCATACAAAGTTTGAAGTTGCTTATGACTCATTATTGTATATCTCTGTGGCCTATTACTCATCCAAGTGATACACCTTTAACTACAGTACACAATAAAAATAGGGCTGAGGATTTTGGAATTCAAGGAAAATGAATTCGCATTTAAATAGAGGGATGGTAGGAAAAATAGTAGGAAAAAACATAAAGTCTCCAGACAAAGAGTAAAACACCTAATGCAGTATGCAAGAACTTGACTAAGTGGATTCTTAGTGGACACTGGCGTGGGCTTAGTTGCGTCTTCAAAGGTTAAATGTGGAGAAACAGTGTGCTTGGGACCACACTATCGGTCCACTAAGCATTCACTAACGTTCTTGCATACCGCATATAGCAGCCTTCCATCGTGATATAAAGATTCAATAAATGTGTAAAGCATATCAATTATTCATAAAATATTCTCATATTATTTATAGTCCGTCTACGCCAAGTGGTATCTGTATTACTTTGATTGATTAATTAGGCACTATCTTATAAGCTATACCAAGAGTAGCCAAACAAGATGAGCGGCCATTTTTTAATTTAAGCCAAGTGTGCTACCTTAGACTCGTCAACTGAAGTGAGGTTTACTAAGTTTATGTAATTATTCAAATAAAAAATACTAAGACAATATTAGTGGAATAAGTTCCACCAACGCCACTAAGAAATATCTCTAATGGTAAGCTAATATTTAACGCTAAATTACCTTTACATTTATAATGTCAAATAGATAATATGATACCTAAACAAAATTTATTTTCTTAGGACTATTTTATCTGTATGACTTGGTGATTCTAAATATATGAATATGGATTAGTTTCTCTTCAATTTTGAAAGCCTTACTCACCAATTATTAACATTGTAAAACACAGGATGTTTCAAAAAGAATGAACCAATTTTAAACAAATACATCTATTGAATAAAAAATGCCTTACACAATTGGAACAAAGTGAAAAATACTCACAAACTTATATAATTTCAAAATTACAAATACTCTGAGTGCCTTCCACGAGCCGCACAGATAACATCAAGACAGTAGCTAAATTCTTCCCAAACACTTCGCAAGGTGTCTTCTTTGATTTAAGCTAATTCTGCTGCTATCCTGTTTTTAAGCTTATTGATTTGTCTGAATACATACGTGTGGAAATATAAGCTTAAATTTAATAATTATACATATGTTATTTGTATTTGTCAAAGCAATGCTTTTTTATTCACTAAAATTAAATTATAAAAATAGTTCAATATATTATAAACATCAGTTTCTTTTTATATTTGAGTTTGGAGTGAACCTTTGTAAAAAGAATAGGGTCATACTGCATTATGGTTTATCTAACGTCTACAGGCTTGGCAACGCCATGGATAGGACTGCTTGTTTGACATGACTGCTGTTTTCGCTGATTGTCTCTCCAGCGGACCGAGAATAGCAAGCATTTGGTTCGTGCAGGCAGAAGGTGTTCAAGTGAACCCTAGAAATGGAATCATTAACTTCTCAACTCTTAGATTAGGTAAAACAATCTACAATATAATAGGGGGAAAATTTCTATTTAATAAACAAATTAGATACAATTTAATGACATCTGTCACTATCTGATGTTAAGCCTAATAGTCGATTATTACAGTCTTAAACATCGGGGACTTGCACTAAACAAATAACATAAGTACTGGCGTCATTGCATTTGAGCAACATCCTACTATGTTCAAAATAATAATCAAAAACACTTACTTTAATACATTTATTACTATAACAATAAATTTAAATAATTATTTGAATTATAATGAATTTTTGTAGATTTTTAGTTAAAAAATAAAAATAAAATAATTTTAGACTGTTACAAAAATGGCACCAGCTAAAACTCCCGATTCTAAAAAAAAAAATCATTTTGTTGAATGTTTGATGACATCGTACTATGCAGCAGGAACTAATTGAGGAATAATTGAATGGTATCCAGTCTAATTACCTTTAATATAAAAACCATTACAGCTGATGTGAGAATAAAACAGCGCCAGTCCTGGATGGTTAACACCATTTAATGAGATGATCTGGCGGTCTAGGGGTAAGGTGTCAGACTTCTGTGCTGGTGGCCGGGGTTCAATCCTCGGTCCCGGCACAGATTTATCTGATATACCAAACCCTTCCTTCACCTCTTACAAGACATCTTGTAAATGTGGGGAATTCCAGGCCTCAACCGTAGTTCGGATTCTACGTTAGACTGTAGATCCTCTATTTCATCTCACAATCACCCTACCATTACATATTAGCATAAGTGCGTATAACCTGAACGGGTAGTAAGACGCGGTGCTAATAATAGTAAGAATAATAATAACACCATTTTATAAACAATAATTTACTGTGCTGGCACCATTAAGTAGTGACAACAGTTAAAGACTGTCTGATTTATTATGAGCTTCGAAGTCATTTCTTATCTCTTCTCTGTATTTGTGTTCATACCATAACTTTTTTTGTGTGTGTCTTCCCTAACTCATTTAATAACCTTGTTCCACCTGTTACTTCTGAGTCAATGAGAGGATGTCAAGGCGTTGGAGGTAAGAGCGTAGACTTCCTCTCCTTATTTCCATTACATAATGATGTGAAATATGATATTTAAAAAAATTAAATGTGGACCTGTGGATTACGCTCCCTTGTTTGCCTTTCTACTAGCTCTGACTGTCAGAAGTGACTCTCAGAGAAGGCAATTGGCTTGTTAATACCTAAGAATACCAATCTGTAGTCACAGATCATACCCTCTTTTTGCGAACGTGTTTATTGGCTGTGGGATGCAAATGGAGTTTGGGATAGGATTTGTGAATTGGAGAGAGTGTTTTGTTGTGGAGAAACTATATCAGGCCCTAGTACACTGTGATGGTATACACAAGTGCAGTCATGCTCAATGTATAAGTTGATGAGCTAAAATAAAGAACACAATATATGTTAGACACTAAGTGAGGGGTGGATAAGTGTTTGAGAATTTTTGAAAAACGATTACTTGACGATTTTCAAGTTGGATAGAGTGGATATGTTTGCAAAGGATAAAAGTGATGGAGACTAGGACAGGCTAGTCGGGTATTTTTGGAGATGGGTAAGGACCTTCTACTCCAGTCTTGGCTTTTTGTATTTTCTGGGTTCTCGGGGGTTGTACTGCCCAAGGTTTCTGATTATTTCGTTTTCCTCCAGCAGTAGGGTTTTGCTGTAGAAACTTCTATCTCGGTCTTCATATAGCTCTCTTAGGTTCTTGGTCCTAGTTTCTGCATGGATGAATGCGTTGTTTGTTCTTTTTGTTACACCAAATATACATCTGAGTACTCTGTTTTGAATAACTTGGAGTTAATCCAATACATTTGAGGCAGCATAGCTCCACGCTTCGCAGGCATAAACGAGTAGCGGCAGTATCTGACTTCTATAGAGAAGAGGTTTTGTTGGGATGTTAAGCTGCTGGCTCTTGAAGAGTGAATAGTTTCTGACAAAGACTCCCATCGCGTTTTTCTTCGTGTACTCAACGTGGAGTTTCCAGTTTAGGTGGCAGTCTATTGTGATGCCAAGCTATCTTATTTCGTTTGAGTAGCGTATGAACTCACCCAGAACCCTGAATTGTACCTGTGGCTGGATCCTCCTTTTTGTTATTCTGATGGCCGTAGATTTTACTGGGTTAACTCTTATCCTCCACCTCTCCTGCCAGTTGCCGAACTGATCCAGAAACTTTGTATATGTTTTAAGGCATATGTGATGTTTCTGTGAGAAGTGAAGAAGAGAGTGTCGTCAGAAAATAGTATAACCCTAACTTTTGGATTGGTAGGAATGTCGGTGACATATACGCTGCATAGAAAAGGTGATAGGCCAGACCCCTGTGGCACTCCCGCTCTGATGTTGTGACAGGCTGAACTCTTTCCCTCCATCTTCACTATGAAGTAGCGACCGTTTAGGAAATTTTTTACCGTGTGAATATATGCCTTAGAGAATTTGAAGGTGATCATCCTTAGAAGGATGCCAGCATGCCAGACATTATCAAAAGCCTTTCCCACGTCCATGAGGACAGCAAGTGTAGTCTCCTTTCTGTTAAAACTCTATGTAGTCTCTTCGACAAGACTGGAGATTGGGTGGACTGTAGAGTAGTGGCTCTGGAATAAAAATTGGGTATCAGGAAGTATACGGTGTTCATGGGAAAATTGTTTCAGTATTTCGAGGATGATTTTCTTATACACCTTGCAAAGGCTGCTAAGTAAGCTGATAGGTCTCTTGTTCTGTGGACATTTTGAGTTCTTGCCTGGCTTTGGTATATATATCACGTCCGCCACATTCCAAACTTCTGGAAAGTAGCCCCATCATAGTGCGGCGGAAAATATGGCAGTCCTGAGGATAATGATTGTACCAGGGGCATGGCACATCATTTCGTTTTAATTTCTGTCAGCTCCCGGGCTTTTTTCTTCTTCAGCTTCCTTATGACCTTTTACACTTCCAGTCTGGACACAGGGGGTGGTGGAACCTCATAGGGATCGTCTAGGAATTGATTTGCATCTTATTTAACCACTGTTGAGAAGTTCTCGTCCTGGGGTTCACTGTTTGGCTTAAATTGATCTTCTAAACACTCCGAAATAGCTCCAGTTTTGTCCGTGGCTGTGTAGGTCATCCTCTGTCGTCCGTGAATGGCCGGATTTCTAGTTCTCTGGGTGTACCCTCGTGATTTGTTTAGTGATCTTCCATACACTGCCCCCGCCCCCCGCCCCCCCGTTGACCGTTTCCGAGATGAACTCGTTCCAATGGATCATTTTAAACTGTTTCACTCTATGGCGTACTAGGGCCCTTAGTCGGTTGTATACTACCCGATGCCTTGGAGAGCGAGATGTTTGCCAANCCCGTTGACCGTTTCCGAGATGAACTCGTTCCAATGGATCATTTTAAACTGTTTCACTCTATGGCGTACTAGGGCCCTTAGTCGGTTGTATACTACCCGATGCCTTGGAGAGCGAGATGTTTGCCAATCATGTCACGCTTCCCTCTTCTAAGCTATTTGTAAGTTGAGGTGTGGGTGCTCCCTCTAAAGGTTGATTATCAGGGCTTCGTTGGTATTTGATAACCTATGGGCCTCTAGGATCGTTGACGTCAGGAGGGTGAGTGAGTGGTCCACTTCTTCGGTTTATTCTACCTTCCACTCTTGTGGTATAGCCCTTTGCAGGGTGGCCTGGTACCCGTGGATTATTGGGTTTCCCCTATTGCCTATACTTCCCCACTTGCCAATAGAGCCAAAGAAAAGTAGAGGAATCTTGGGCTGATTTGTTATGCGAGTTAAAGGTTGTTTTCACAGACCCTTATCGTCGTTGCATGAAACTTAACATTGCATAACTTGGTACCTTTGATTTAGCTGCACAAAATACATGGTTATCTTTATCTGTAGCCCAACTTAGAATGTCCAACTTGACAGAAACGCCAAGCTAGGTCACCTAAGAAAGGGATGATTTGTTTTGTGAGTTACAGGCCACAGTTGCTAGCCTTTATCCTCATGGAATGAGGGAGAAAAAATTGGGTGAATTTACCGTGTTACCTTTTAACCGTGCTACCGTGCTACCGTTTTACCTTGTTACCGTTTTACCATCATACCGTTTTACCGTTTACCTAGTCTTAGTCGTTTATATGTCCTTTCTTTTTGCGGGTCGTAGTTCCCTAATTATCTTATAATGGGAATCTAGTGATTTACTGCTTGTTCGTAGAACTTATTTCTTTTTTCCTGGAAGAGCTCGGTGAGTGTCTTATTTTGGGTCATGGTGGGTAGATGCTCAGTCCTTATCCGTATGTCTACTCCAGTTATTGTCCTGAGTATCTGATTTTGAACTGTCTGGAATTCGTTGAGATGAGTCTTGGCTGCATAGCCCTATCCTACACAGCCGTAGAGTATGATTGGCTGTATTACACCTTTGAAAATCGTGATCTTTGTTCGTTGGCTTAGT
The DNA here is from genome assembly GCA_902151425.1 of Timema shepardi. Lineage (NCBI taxonomy): Eukaryota > Metazoa > Arthropoda > Insecta > Phasmatodea > Timematidae > Timema > Timema shepardi. The sequence goes on from CABFVX010005008.1 coordinate 21,810, forward strand.
TGGGTTCCTTTAAGCAGTGGGTAAAATTGGATAAATACCACCTTCGCTTTCTTGCTGGTTTCGGTGATATGTTTTGCCCATGTTAACATCTTGTATATGTGTATTCCTGAGTATTTATTGTCAGTTTTGAATGGTATTTCTTCTTCGTATATTGTAAAGTTGTCTGGCGGTACCTGTCTTCTTCTGGATACGACTAGTGCAGTATATTTTGTTGCATTTACTCTGATTCTCCATTTATACAGCCAGGATTCAAATGTCTTAAGGTATCGTTGGATTGCTAATGACGCGTAGAATATGTTACTTTCCCTGGTAGAGATCAAGGTATCGTCAGCAAAAAGTCTTATGGTCATTTTCGACTTGAATGACGCGTAAAATATGTTCCTTTCCCTGGTATAGATCAAAGTATCGTCAAAAAAAGGTCTTATCGTCATTTTCGGCTTTGTCGGGACGTTTTCCACATAGATGTTATAAAGGAAGGGAGCCAGCACCGACTCTTGCGGTACTCCCGCCTCTGTTTGTACTTTTAGCGACAGTGTGCCCTCGACAGTGACTTGGAATCTTCTATCGTGCAGGTAGCTGTAGATTTGTTGAATAACACCTCGTGGGAAGTTGAAGCTTATCATTTTTTGAATGAGGCTGAGATGCCACACCTTGTCGAACGTTTTTACCACATCAAGGAATATGGCTATTAGACATTCTCAGTATTGAAACTGTCTTATCGTCTTCAATGAAGTTTATTAGTGGGTGAATGGTTGAGTGGTGTCTTTTGAAGCCAAATTGGAGGTCCGGTATTATCTTGTGTTCTTCTAAGTGTTGTTTTAATCGTTTTAGGATCAGTGTTTCAAATAATTTGCCTGTCGTGCTTAGTAAACTTATAGGATGCCTATTTTGGGGAAAGATTCGTTTTTGCCTGGCTTTGGCATTGTTACCACCTTGGCCTCTTTCTATATATTTGGGAAATAGGCAGTTCTTAGGGCTGCATTGAATATCTGTGTTAGGTGGGCTATTGCTATTTCAGGTATATTTTTTATCATATCGTTTTTAATTCCATCTAGTGCCGTTGCCTTGTTCTGTTTAAGATGTTTGATAGTGGGTTGGAGTTCCTTATTTGTAAAGGGGGCTGGTGTCTCTGCTGTGGGTCTTTGTATATGAAGTCGGTAACTAATATGTTGACGTCTCTGTTGAAGTTTTCATCTTGAATGAGATTGGGTTTAAGTATCATCTAATCTTAGCATTATGGCTTTAGCTTTGTCCACGCTGGTGTAGGCCATCCCCTGTTTCCCGTGAATGGCAGGCGTGTTTGATCTTTACGAAGTCCTTTTGAGTACTTTGTTTAGGGTCCAGGTTTTCTGCAGGTTGTTAGCTGTGTCAGTAACGAATGTATTAAAGCTAGTTTTCCTGATTTGATTGACGGTTATTTTTACTAATGCTTTGAGTCTATTGTATTTATCTGGTGCGTTCGTGTGGAGTTCTTGGACTCTTCCAGTCTCTAAGTGGATCCCTTTTTAGGACTAGTAAGTAGTAATTCCGGATGGTCAGTTCTTAAATCTTCATGTTTCTGTAAGGTTGTAGTGTGGAACTTGTATCATTCTTGCAATGTTGTAGTAAATAGGACTATGGACGCGTCAATGTATTGTTTTGTATGTATGTCTATGTTTCTTGATAGGGCTTCTTGTAGGTCGATTTGTATTTCTTCCATTGGGTCGTGGCTATTGTTGGTTTGGAGCTCTATATCGACTTCCCATTCACATAGTAGTGGGTTATGGTCTGAGTCGAGTTCTTGAAGTACTGTAAGGTTATCTGGAAATTATTTTAAGTTGGTTGGAACTATGGGTAAATTGCCGGTCTATGGAGATAGTTTCCGGGATAGAAGGTGGGTGTATCTGGTGCTATTACGAAGTAATCTGTTTCATTTGAGTGCTCCTCCAGTAATCGTCCGTTCTTGTTAGTCATCCGACTGTTCCATGGTGTATTTTTACTACTTAAGTCGCCGCCTATGAAATATTTGTCGGATGACGTAACATTGTCCAAGTCGTGTTTTAGTAGAACCTTGGATGGAGGGTTGTAAGCAGCAATAAAGTTGATGTGTCCAGCTTTGGTATTGACTGATACTGCTGTGGCCTCAAGATTCTCTGTATCGTGGATGTCTGCCCTATAGTGTGGTAGATGGTCTTTTATAAGGACAGCTGTACTACCTCCCCTTCCATGCTTTCTGTCCGTTTGGTAAATTTAGTGGTTGTTATCTTGTTGTATGCACAACCTATCCAAACTTTTTCACCAGAACTATTCAATCAGTGAACTTAGCCCAGAACGCTGACCAATGCCAGCGTAGCTGCAATGTATAGTCCATTCTCCCACCTCATGAATCCATCAGTGCACTGGCAGATCTTGTTCCAGTATACGACGCTTGTCCAACGCTTGCGAATTCTGATGACCCATTCACTGCTTCGGGAAGACTCGTCTATGACCGGCTTCACTACGAGAGGATGGCCGTGGCTGAAACGAGCCAGCTTGCGTTAAAGAGAGTCTAGACTCATGGCAACACTATACAAGTACCTAGTTTGAAACTTGGCGAAAATACTCGCAAATCGCAGGCTTTACTGAAATAGAGCTAATTTTGAAAGGTTTCTACTGTCGTGCGAGTCAGTATAGTGTTGTCTCACTTGCGACTGAGTTTTAAATCCGACAACACTGTAAAACCATGACGTGCCAAAGGATTGAGGCGATGAGATGCCACAAGATGCCCCTATACAAGATACGTAACTGAAAGTAAACACTATCATTATATTGAGTGCATCATATACAACGATTTGATTAGTTTCATTGGGAAACCATCTTCCAGTTGTATTCATCTAAGCTTGTTTTCTAAAAAAATTCTCAAAGTTCTATCACTAGAAGTAAAACTGTTGTTTGTCTCGAGAAATATCCACTTTAACACACTTGATAGCTTGACTCTAACTCAGGTTTTCGCGAATTCAATTCCACAACGGTTACAATATTTTAATTTTTCTTCTGAATTTAAATCACGTTTAGATAATTAGATTTCAGTAATATATTATTTTATTTTCGCAACTATTTTTAAAACATGAATCTGCCCTAAAAATATTTACTATGCGAACAATAACTAACTTGCTTAGCTTCATTTTAAAAAGTGTATAATTTTATATCATAAAACACATTAATTTAATTTTTAAATAATCACCTACATACAAAATTTCAAAATTAATGTAGGCCTAGCGTTTTTAATTTACTACCTTTTTAAATTATTTTTATGGACTATAATGTTAGTCTACGTAGGCTCAACTATCTTTTATACTTCTATAAAATATATTATATGCTTACTAATACGATCATTTAAAGTTAAAGTTTAAAGTCTGATAAATTTAAAAATAACATTGGAGTTTGCAGGATTTGAAGACGTGAACTTTATATTATAAGACGATCACGTTACTGACTCATCCAAATTGACATTTAAGGAATTTTGAAAAAATTAGAATATATAATTATGTTTTCACCCAATAAATATTTTATTGAAGGATTGTATAAAGTGTAAAAAGCAATCATATTGTTTTTTTTCTGTAAACCTATTTTGTACCTTGGTAGGTTTATTTCAACAAAATCACTCTCAGATAGCTACAACCGAAGAGGGGGATGGCATCCTATTTTTTATTGCCTATTACCCGCCTCGGTGGCGTAGTTGGCTAACGCGCTACTCGTGTTGAGCTCGACTGCTGAGGATGGGGAGATCAAGGTTCGAATCTCGGTCGGGTGAACTGGGGTGGTTTTCCTAAATGGTTTTCCACTCCCCTTCCACGCAAATGCGTATATAATTTAACCTTCCCAATTCCTAATCCATTATTGTAATCAGTACTTAAAGCGTATAACCCAAACGGTTAGTAAAACGCGGTGCTAAATAATAATAATAGTAATAATTTTATTGCCTATTTGACAGACAAGGCCTGTCTCGCACGGTGTGAGGCTGGCGAGTAGAATCCGCTCGCTATTCGATCGTGTGACGTCAGTTTTCGCAGCGCAGAAGTTTAAAAATTAGGGGTTTGCGAGATTGTGTGCGAGATGAGAGAAATACGCTAGCGAATCGCTACTCGTACCCTTCAAAATTAGAGACCCCGGCCTCAGGGTGAGATAAACACACTCCTAGCAAAAAGAGGAGGTGTATAATTCTACTACGGTACAGGCTATGTGGAGTACGGTGAGGCAGTGTGGGAACCGACACACCTGGAGCTACACAGAAGGTATGCTCTTGTGAAGGATGATACTGTTGAATTGCCTGCTCTCTCTCTCTCTCACACACCTACACTATGTCACACGGACTTCCAGCTGAACACCTTGGATCATTTTAGTTAGTGAAATTCTACTATTTTAACGTTGGTAATTATTCTAACAGGTGCTTATTTTAAAATATATTGATTAGGCTTACTTACTCTTTGAATGACTTAGGGCCAGTCTCATGATTACCAGATACATAATGCTATCAGAGGTTAAAGTTAAAGACCAGATAAATATTATCAGCCACTTAATACTTTATCCGTATTATGAACTGAATTTATCTATCGGATAGCTATTTGTATGATAAATATATTTTTATATAGAAAACGGAAGGATGATACAGTTTTTACTGGTGCATGCATGAGTATAAACCCTGCTGCTACCGCTAAAACCTGGCTAATGGCTACAACGTTCAATATTTGTTAAATAATGGTGGCTAAACGTGTGCGAGGAAACAGATGACGTCACGTGGGTGCAGAAGCTGAGTTGTCTTTCAAGTATTAATTTCTGTGTCTGTCAAAAGGTGTTCAATAATTTGATACAACATTTACAAAATTTCATTTATTGTACTCACATCTAAATAATTTGTTACTATATAATTATAGCTCTAAAAATAGCTTGTCATTTTTTATAAATGTTTTAATTAAATGTTCTAAATTTATAGCCTGTGTCTAATAAACACGTAAACCAAGATGTTAACATAAAAAAAAATCTGATAAGTGAGACCTGATGAAAAACCACGCGTCACCATGGCAATGACCATTTTAACTTTCAGATAAAAGTTACCAGGTACTTACTTAAACCTCCCGATAAAAATGTGATGGATAAATACATTTTATCTGTCAGATAAATGCTATCTGGCAGTTATAAGACACACTTTTAACTTTTGACTCTGATAGAAATATTTATCAGCTAGATTAATATATATCCATGAGTCTAAGATCAGCCCTTAGAGTAAACGTATATAATTATTATTTATATTTTTAAATATTCAAAATCATTCACCACCCACTACCTACAAATGCGTGTAACGTTACAAGTTGGGTTTTCTTCAACAGTGACCAGTAAACTCAAAAATAATGGCAAAATTATAATATAAATATAAATGTCTCGTTTGATCTTGTTTCGGAGCTACAGCCACATGATTCCGATAAACTTGTTGTATACCATAATCAAACAATGGTTTATTCAACACACATTGTCACCATTGAAATACTTTTCTAAAACTTATACAATCCAACCAACACCTGTTTGTTGTTGTTGAAAGAGGGTGACAGTCTACGACACTACGGCTGAATCCTTGGGGAGGGTGTTTTATACATTTGGAAATCGCGAATTTTTTAACAAGTGGTTTATATATATTTAAATATTGATTTCGACAAACAGTTGGGGAAAGCTATCAACAGGTCCCTATCTAGCTATAAAGTGTAACTTTTAAGTTTAAATCAAAAAAATATATCAACTACGTTTTACGCCAATATTTGCACTTCGGAGATTAAAGTAAACGATAAAGACCTAGAACTAGCCATCCTATATAAAATAAATTCATTATTTTATAGGATCACAACATAAAATTTAAAGCAAGCACGGAATAGTTTTTTAAGGTTTTAAATAAGTTATACACTTTTTTAAACTTTAAATTCAAAGTTTAAAACTCTTTAAACTTAAGCCTAAATTTTGTTGAACACCATTTTAAGAAATATCAAACCACTTTGTAAATAATCCAGAAGTTGGAAACAGCTGCAACGCTCTCAGTGCTCCCCCCACTTTCTACCATGTTAGGCAGCTCCACATTACTGAAGTACAATAATGACTATGACTAGGGAACAAGCTCCGATTGCACACACGTTTACATGAACTGTTTCCATTGTTTAACTGTTTCCTGTTCCCGCAGAAATGGCTCTCACATTTTACGGTATACTCTGGTAACAGTTTAGAGCTTATAATGATATTGTATGTTTAATATTGCCAGTACAACATTCCATTTATAATGGTGGACACATAGACTATGTTTCAAGCTCGTATAGCCTGGTTTTATCATAATGGAGAGGTCAAGGTTCAAGTCCAGCCGGGTTTTCCAAGAATGTGTTTTATAATTTATTTCTTACCCATATGCCTTACTAATTTGAATATCTTTCCTCTAAATTCTAACTTCATCATTTCTACAACATTAGTTTTATTAAACATATGAATAACCTGGTTGGGTATTAATTCACGGTTTATAAAAGGTTACGTTTTGTAATTATGACATTTCATTTTACCTTTAATGCTATCTTTTGTTCAGTAAATATTTATTTGATTATGTATTTCCGTTTATAAAATTTGTAAATGTTAGGTACATTAATAGCCTTGGCTGAAACCATTAATTATATAAGTAACTGTTTTGATTATAATTTAGATAATAAATACAAAGAGAATGTTGTTTAAATTGTAATTCGTACTTCTAATAAATTTCTATTTAACTTATTTACTTTAGGAAACTCTAGTTATTAAAGCTCTCTTAAATAGGAATAAATATTTCATCATCAAATATATATTTATAATATTAATATTATATACATAATATTAATCTTTCCATTGAAATTTATGAATTATTTTATTTATAAAACATGTGTTCCGGGTTTAAAAAGAACTATCACAAAGTTGCTGAACACAAATATTTTAATAAGGAAACAATAAAATAATTAGATATGTTAATGCAATAGCATACATTTTAATGATTATTAGGTTTAAAATAAATTTACAATATCTTTTCTGCACATCATACACATTTAAAAACTCCTTCATCCAAGCTATTAGATGATATGCTTGGCATTGCTGTTATACATGATTGCCTAAATTCCCCCTATATCATCTCCGAAGCGATAGTCCCGACCCCACCTACATACACCCGCATTAAATGAGCTAGTATCACACATGAAACTGGCTCATTACATTCAAGGTTTGGGGGTGGTCGTCCACTATTTAATGTTTCTAGCTCAGTAAATTCTTAAAAAATATATACATTTATTCTTTGGTATCCCGATATGAATTAATTTATCTTAATAAAACTATTATTGTATTTAATTGTCTTAATTACACACTAAGGATCCATAGTGGTGATATATGTTCTTTATATTCAAAGCAACTGCACTTTTAGTTTCCTGCTTGCTTGAATGTATGTTATCTATATTTATTTTTAACTTATTTACTTTAGGAAACTCAAGTTATTAAAGCTCTCTAAAATAGGAATAAATATTGCATTATCAAATATATATATATATATATAGTATTAATCATATATATATTTATATAATATTAATCTTTCCATTAAGATGTGGATACATTTATGTTTCCATTGAAATTTGTTGTGAGTTGTCCTCCAGCCTTGCAATGAGTCGCTCTGAGCACTTGGCCATGCGAACAATCTGGATCAAACAGTGGTAGGGAATATCCAAATGAATTCAACACATGTTAGCAATACATAACAGGTGACGTAGAATCCATGTTCCACCCCTTACCCCTTGAATAAAGCACCCTGCTGGCTTGACATGGTCGACAGCCTGCCATGCGGAGCAATACTAGGGTGAATATTTCAACGCATCTTAGCCTATATGGAAGAGTGTTTCAACTATCTATAAGTAAAGATTATTTCAATATCTGTTAGGGTTGTATGTATTTGACTAGAGTGAAGTCTTTGAATGGTGGACACCATCCATGATCAAAAAAATGTCCGATATTACGAAGTGTCTGTTATTTGGAAAAAATATATTTAAAAAAACAATACTGCTTGAACATAGTTTAAATCTATTTCAACCTATATAGACTACCATGGATATTAACCACAACACTCTAATTACTGCACTATGCAGTGGTGTATGCAGGAGAATGATAAGTGAGTGCATATTGTTTGTGGTATACTGTAGGCCTACAGATTGCATTATACACAGACAGATACGCAAACAATGTGAGATGTGAACAGTAGGCCTTCTGTACTGTAGGTGTTTTTGACTTGCGTGCACGAGTAGACTAAACTTATAGAACAACCCCCGTTGAAGGCTTGGAAGGGAAGAGAGGTTAGACCTTGAAGTATCGTAGCCATTACTACCAAAGACAAAGTACTCCTTATCTACGTTAATACGTAGGCTATTTTAGAAACTTTCCCTTGAGGGGGAAGACAGATTAGCTTACACTTCGCGCGAGATAATAGCATTCCTAACATTCTTACATTAAAATATTATACTAATGGACTGGTGTTTTCAATTTGTGTCCACTGTTTAGAGATTTCTCTGAACAAATATGCGTTTATGACAGAGTCCGTGAGAATTATTGATAAAGTATGTTATTGGGAAAATCCAATGTAGTTTTGCTGGGGAAATTATAAAATATCGGTTATTCAGAGGAGTCAATGTACTGCTTTTGGGTAGAGAGGAGGATATTAGAATTAAAAGGGGATATACCCTCATTTAAGTGAGAGAAGCTTGAAAACTATTTTGGAAAAAGCAACTCAGTACACGCAGCCGTGGTTCATGCCGCGATGTTCTGGTACCTTCTCAGCAATTGGCGTTAATTCCTAGTACCCTTAATGGGGAGTATAAACAACTTCAACTCTGAATAAAGTACCAAAGATAGGTCCACACCTTTCTATGCATCCTAATTGTTTGTGGGCACTGCAATTTGTATTTGTTACACTGGTGGCTATATTTACTTTAATATGTAGATCGTGTACATATCTGACACTAAAATAAATTGTTTGATACAAAACATGTGAAGGTTTGTAATCATGAAAAAATTAATGGCTTGATTGAAGGATTTATAGAGTATTATAAAAATAACTTAAATACATTACATATTTTTAATTCTGAAAAAATTGTACAGTACTGCCATAAAAGTACCTTCATTATTTATTTACTAAAAATCACAAAGTACGACTATAAATTATAATTATTGTTAATGTTTTTTTTAAATATAATTTCTAAAATATTTCATCTAGTAAATTATAATGGTTTTAATGACGAATACTCAGAGTTAATGTGACATATATTAACCAGTTCCAGGGTATGATTTAATATCTCTTTTTATCTGTTTTGGAGGCCGCGTGGTCTGACGAGCAACTCTTTTAGTAGACTAGATGGGCGATCACGGGGATCTCGGTCGGGTGTAATGAGGCTGGTTTATCCACGATAGTTTTTCACTCTCCCTCCACACAATTACGGGCACATTTTCTTTAATATAACCTTACTAATCCCTAAAACCATTAGCGTAGTTAATACATAAACGTATAACTCGAACGGTTAGTAGGACGCATGATAAAAAATATATTTTTAAAACTAACATAAATAACAAATCAAGTTAAATATCGTTTCAACTCTGGGTATTATTATTAATAATATTTCTGTGAGCTTATAAGGCTGGTAGTATATATTGTTTATGATGGATTCTTATATTAACTTCTCTACTATGTTTCTTAACATTTGTCCAGTCTGTCTGCGTATTTATAATAATCTATTAAGGATATATAAGGCGTGGCTTAGTTTAAATGTACCCTAATTTGAGTCAACAGAGAGTTGGAGGTTAATACATAAATTACTTCTCCATCACACCCTTAATAATCGTAAATCCAACTTTCAATCCATTCGTCCAATGTGATAGGGAAGTATGGTAATGCCGATGCAGGTTTCACCCTACATGTCAATTACTAGAGCTACAGGCGGAGGGGGAGGGGCAGCATGTTAATAATAAATATCTACATAATTATAGGAGTAAACTAGCATGAGACTGTAAGAACGTTCACAATTATATAGATTATTAAACTATTAGGATTTAATAATACATTTAATTTAATTTGATAGAAGTCATTAATTATATTGTGTGTATTTAACGTACTTTTTTTTTGTAATATGTATAAAAATTAACTATACATTAATTTTAAATATAAATGTAAATTTAACATCACACCTACAGCCGTTAATTTGAATGTGAAATAGTATAATTAACATACACACATATTTTTTTTTTTTTATCAGGTTACACGCATTTAATCTAATTGAGTAAAAACAAGGAATAAATATAACTATAATACATCATGATTTTTATAAGCCTGAACTATAGTATTTGAGATAATTACACACACACACACACACACACACATATATATTCCAAATTTTCCTCTTTAAATTCGATGATGAAGTATTTTGTTTAGAAAATACTCTGTTAGTCTAAATGTCTTTATTTTAATTAAGCATAATTAAGATAAATTTTACAAATCGAACTAATACTAAAACAACAATAACTACAGTTACACATAGCACACACTGTACGCTAACTTATAACTGGGATCTCTGGTTTGAACATGTCTGCTTGTATCGAATAGATAAGTTGTGTTGTGGCATGTCGACAGAGAACTAAATATACTAATAACAACTTTGCTGGATGAATCTTGAGAAGATAAGGTGGTCAGACAGGGTGACAAATGAACAATTCCTAAGAAGATTGGGTGAGAAGAGATCCATTTTGGATGTGATTCTTCGATACAAAGAAAACTTATTAGAAACTGTCATCTGCATTACAACATATAATAAAAGATTGAGGGAAAGAGGAGCTTAGGATGGAGGAAAATTCAAATATTGTATGACTTGAAGAAAAGAAGAAAATTCTGGAAGCCCAAGGAAGCAGAGGACAATATACCCTGGTATATTGGTGTTATAAATTCATTGGCCAAATGAATGAATATGTTGTAAGACAGAACACATAGTTATAATATTAATGATGAGCACAGTGCATGATTTAAAGCCTTGGTGGTCCTGGGGCTCTGCAAAATTGGAGGTCCCAGCATTACATTTGTTTTTCAAAGAATAAAATGATCTTTTTTTCTTTACAAAGAATAACTTTTAAAAAATCAGTGCTAAATATATTATTTAAATAGGGAAATATTGTTATCCCAATATATATTTTTTAATTCTAAATGTAGCCATTAGAATATCTGCGATATAGGGGTGGTGTTAATGATTTTAAAATCACAGTGGAGTATTTATTTTCTGCACTGGCCATTATTAAGTGTAATTTTTGTATTCATAAATAAATAATTATTAATAGCATAGAGAGTTATAATTATTATTTATTATTCTATAATGACTGCAATCCTTAGAACCAAAATATATCTATTTTATACATCGACAGTTTGTTGAAGACGTGCTCTCCCCCACCCCCTTTAAATCTGGGCCTGGATAAAAAAAAGCTTGAATCTGAGAAACTCTTAACTTCTCGATAAAAATAAACTGTTGGTGTGGTTTTTGCAGGAGTTAATCATGGTAAGCATTGTCATAGAGGTAATTAAACACAAATATGATAGAATAAATAATTTGGTAGTTGAAATAATCTGATAAAATTGCCAAATACCAATATATATAATATCAAGTGTAGTTTGCTCATTAGGAACATACAATATAAAGTTAACCTTTAATTTGTCCTAAGCTGACTGGTGTGGGTTTCATTAGACAAATGGTGGACTTGCCATATCATTACCGTGTCGATTAAACAAGAAAACGTTTATAAGGGAGTATAAGGCATATCCACTTAACATGCCAGATAAGTAATGTAGAATTTAATATAAATGTAATTGCATTTGTGTAGACAAAAGAAACCTCAATTTATCTCACTTCATTCCTATCCATGTGCCCATCTATACAGGATTATGGTGAAAATAACAAAAATAAACAGTTATTTGGGATTAATAATTCAAAGAACATTGTAAATTAAATAATTAATCTAGGTATTTACGGATAAAATATGCTGTTGACACACAAATTATCATTTGATTGTGAAAAAAAAGGTTTAGTAGATTTTTTTTTTACTTTATCACTCAACTAATTTGAATTTACATAGTTTTATCTCCACGTATAGGCTTGAAGTAGATATAATTTGTTTGTTATTGCTTTCGATAAAAATATATTATTTCATAGAGAACACAATATGTATTATTTTAGATAAAATTATAAATGTGTTCCGTATATAAATTCATTATTTTTGCATTCATTCTATAATTTGGATAAACTATTCCACGTGGATTAATTAGATACTCTTTTCTGTAATAATAGATAATATTTAGCTAGCATTTGAAACGGATATTTTTAAATTTCAAAATTGCTACATCTGGAGGTAAATTAAAAACTATTTATAATAAAATATTTCGCGTACTTTTGTAATTTTAGAAATGATCTTTCAAGTTCATAATGCCATAAACTAATGGCAACTTGGAAATCATTTTGTCTTAACTAACAAGCTTGTTTTACTAAATAAACACTGTTTAGGACTTTTGTTAACATTCTAATATTAATAAAAATGACTTTAACGTATTTATTTATGTAAAACTAATGTTTAATATATATATTCAATAAATATGGTAAATGTTTTTATGGAACTATAAGTTATTACAGAAGGTCCTTGATAATGTTTGTTTCAGGATCAAAATTTATTAACTAAGCGACAAATATAGTATCTTAACCAATAATAAAATGTTAAAACAAATTCAAAATGTGCTTGAACACCACTATATCCGTCATGTCTTCACAAAAAATACAATCTAGTAGTTATTACTATTTGCGAGCTTATATTTATATTTCATAGTGAAAAACATATTTATTGAAAGGACATAAACTGGCAAGTAATAAAATTATAAATAAATTATAAATTTCTAAAATATTTAAAATTTTAAAATATTTAATTCAAATTCAACATGTAATCAAAGAAGAAATCAAATCTAACAGATTGATTGGATTAAAACCATGCGTAGGTATAAAAACATAAATTCTTTGAAGCGTAAAACTCATTTGAAAGGTTATTTAATTAAAGAAGCTATTTATTTATAGATGTATTCTCTATCCATTATTGAAATTAACTTATATCCATTACTGTTTCCACCCTGTGGTTTGGGTCAGTTTTTCATTCAAGCCATATATTTTCCACGACCGGCTAGCTAGGCCTGTTTTAGCTTCATATACCTTATAATCTAAGACTAGGACCGTTCTCAGCCATTTATTTATCAGTTTGAAAGGATAAAAACACATTCCACCAATGATAACTTTTTAGAGCATGTCGGGAATAAAACATGGGACCCTTAACGTAGTAGACAGACATGCTACCAACTGAGGTAAAGTGTCGGACTATTAATATTAGTCAAAATGATAAAATGATTTTAAAGGAAATTTAAATTACTTTTTTTACTAATATCATGTCGAATGTAGAGTCACAGTCTGCGTGGAGTTGATCGCTTCTGTTTTTCAGCTAAACTGGCGCACGTCAGTCACTGAGTATCCTAGGTCAATTAACTCTGATTTGATGTCCTTGTGGTCCATGTTTGGTGGCAGTCCTTTTATTACTACCTTCACTGGCTTGTCTCGCGGCAGTGAGTAGGTATAAAACTCTATGTTAGTTTCTTTGAGGAGGGTTTGCTTTAGTTTAAGGTCGTGGTCAAGGTGGCCTGTATTTTAAGTCCGTCCTTAATGTAACTAACATATGTTGTGGTCTCAGTGTTTTTTGCAATTTCGGTGGTCTTTTTGAAATTTTGGATCCCTACCATCACTATTGGGGAAAGTCTCTCCTTTTTTATGGCAACCATCTGTGTTGTGGATGTGTCATTGTTTATTTGTGTCTCTGCGTTCAGTGGTGTGTATTGTTTGTTGACCGTGGTGATAGTTTTCTTTGCTTTTGTTGTGTCTGTGTCCTTACATTTCCTCTTACGTCTGAGTTTGTCGACTAGGGTGAATGATCCGTTGCCGTCGTGGTCAGTTTTCATTTCGGTTGTCTCCGGGTTGGCATCAGAGTTGAAAAAGTTGGCATTTCTGTGGGTTAGTGGTTTTGTGAAGGTCATTGTGGTGTCGTTTGTTAACGCAACCATTTTTCTCAACCCTGAAAAGGGCAGGCTAGTAGCCAGTGTGGAAGGGCTAGTATGTCCCCCTCTGTGCAGTGTGGGAGGGATTTGTGTGTTGAGTGGTGTCCCAGAGGATGGACTCCGACTGCGAGGTATTGCTTCGCATACAGTCACGCTTGTTGGCGTTGTTTGGTACCGTTAGGATTCCCGCTACTAGCCACTGAAACGTCCGTCCCGAGTTTAGTTCAGGGGTGTCTGGAAGGCTTCCCCGGAGGGTGTAAGACGTTTGTCTGACAATTTTCTGGGCTCTAGGCGAACACCTGGAACGCGTAAGAGAGTCAGGACGACACCTTTCACTCCCATGTTATTCACTGGTACATGTTATAACCCTTTAATATAAACAATCATTCTAAGAGCAATCAATAATTTTCCTCTAGGCTATGCTTACACAGTCAGCAAAAGGTCCAAATACTTATTCGTCGTTACAATGTATTCAATAAGTTTGAATGTAAATGTGTACACAGGCAACGACATGACAGGACTGTGTTTCTGCAGTTGAAAGGGCTGTGGAGGGCCACGACATTGTGACTATTTATTTGTCTTACAGCTATGATTCGCCTAGTGCAAACTAGGAACCGTATTCACCGGTAACCGTTCTGTCATTGCTCACCAGATTGTGCTTGGACCAGCCCATGACTTCAGTCTAGTTTTGGAACAAATATAGCATATAGTGTCCATCTATTGTTTGCACGTGATCCTTCTACAATTTGTTTCCTGCCTGGAAATTGATCGTTCAACTAGAGACAAAATTCATTAAAACTGGAAACACTCATTCTATAGTGGGGGGGATGTATCGGAATAATTACTATAACGCTCAAAACGTATATAAAATATTCAAAGAGAAGTCTTTCACTGTAAATGGGATGTGCCCAAAATTGACGTTCACGTCGTCCTTGTTTTATATTTCAGGCTACAAGAGCACCCATTTGTACTACTTCCATTATGATACTGGACGTAATATAGGTTGCTGAAACATTGTTTTTACTGGCAACAAATATGTTCCCCTTCAACACACACACCCACGTGGTGACTGTTTCATCATTCATCTGTTGCTGTGAAGTTGTTAGCCAGAAAGGTAGCAACATAAAAGTGTTTAGACAATTTGTTGCCTGTGTACATACAGCCTTATTTGAACGTCGCTACAGCACGTGACAGTCAAAGCAAACCAAATAATTGCGATAATTCCCTGTGTGCCAGTAGAACAATCAAACAATAAATAAAATCTTAATAGCACAAGGAAGTATTTTATTGAAATTTTTATACGTAAATTTAATTATGTCAATTTAATATATATTGTCATAGTTTGCAGCCTTAGTTATTCTAAAAAATAGCAAGTATGACATAAACATAGTGAGCTCACACTTTCAACTCTCCTGACTCAGCAGTCGAGTATGCAGGCTCGGTTGTGGTTTTAAACATTAGTTGTTTAGCCTAGTAACATAACAAGATTAGTATCTTAAAATGTCAAAACTAGTATCTTAGCAGAAACACATTCTTTTTGGGTATATAATAATGAGTTTTGGACCTTAAGTGAACGGAGAGGGGGGAGCAATCAAAAGTACGCCAGTTGTTAATGGGGCAAATCCAAAGTGCTCTACATATTCAGCTACAAAGTCTAACTAACATTTAGGGAGAATATCCTACACCCGAGTTCCTATTCTGAACTACCATTATAGAAGTCATAGTTTGCTAATAACAGCGCAGTGCTGGATGGTCAGGTGTTTGACACCATCTAGAGTTATACCATGAGAAATAGGTCAGGACACGCACTGCTGGGTAGGGACATTGACAGAATGAGTACCTTTTTCCAAACTCTATATCAATTAGTTCTAAAATCTACATCACATTATACTTTTTAGATTAAATAATCTATTTCAATAAACTAGATTAAACTATCCCTCAAATTATATGTCCCTAGCTATCCGCACCACAAATCTTTCCTGACACGTTAGGTCAACGGGACCGGGGGTGTGATTTTAAACTCAAATTTCAATGTTGTCAGATTGGTCCCCAACTACCACATTTATACTCTACACCTAATGCCCTGAATAAGTAACAGTAAACAATGTATGATTTCCAGCAACGCATATAGCTAACTTTTAAGGCTACACGTAAATTATGGCTATATTACATTAATTATAGTTAAGATATTACACCTTAACACGTTAGTCTATTTGATAATCTTTATCTTAGCTCATCAACCAGTGAATTGCCAAGCTATGACCCTTGCTCAAGGTCATTATTCACTCGTAATTTAGGACACATTCCATTATAAGCATGTATAAATCTTCGGATACGTGGGTTTATAGCAGAACAACATTCATTTTATATTACTTTAGATTTTTAACACAAAAATAAACTTAAATTTAATGTAACCAAACTTTCACATTAAATAGTGAAATTGATTTGAATGTTATCCAATACTTACATCCCCTCCGTTTCCCAGTATTTATGTTCATCTCTACATTTAGTTGGAGTCTTAGACTAGGGGTGAACTGGAATTACATTTCCACTGCGAGCTGGGAAATAAGTAAAAAATTGAGATCAGGAGAAGGAACGGGATAAATATACACAAAATGAACTTTAAAAATAATTTTATATTAAAAATATATTTTGATAATTTTAAAAATGGTTGTTTTCTTACAAATTATCCACCTTAAAAATTAGTCACCCAGAGGTACCCTTAACTTTCCATCTCTCCTACATTGTACAAAAATTCAGCCAATGTTTCTCCATCTCGTTATACAAAAGGGTTGTCAAATTACTCATTAATTTTCTTACATTTTCAATTTGAACAGTTTTCATCATTAGCGTGGTTGTAATTATGTAGCCAAAATATACAGGTTTTTTCTATCTATTTTAATAGAGAGTGTTGTTTTAAATGTGAGCAACTCAATTTCTCAACTTTTACATGGTGGGTTGAATTTATCTTGTAAATTGCCTCACCTATGACTACATTTAAAAAAATGTGACCCACCTAAGTTTTAAATGATTTAGCATCCCAACGTGTTGAATTAAAATCCATTAACTAGTTGATTTAGTAGCTCAACGCCATACTAAATAGAAAATAAAGAGAATAAAATCATATTTAAAAAAATGGTTTAGTAAATTAATTCCCTGCAAGACAAAATAAACAAACTGGGAATGTTTTTAGTGTAGAATCAAGTGTGTTTTTTTCTCCTATTCCTAGCTCTTATGCCTCCCTGCCCTGAACTATCTAGAGACCAACCATCACCATTTTCCACCTCCCAGTGAAAGAGCTCCAGGACAGTCAGCCCTTGAAATGCTAATGTCACGAATATCGCAGACAACAAGATAACAGTCTAATCCCCCGCTCCCCTCCGACAGGAGCTGCAGGACTTTACCGAGCTCTATCAATGAGGAAGGTCCTGTAAACACTTAATATCGAGACGGTGAAACGCGCAGTTTCTATCATCAAACTCATGGGCTGGTTTATAAATAATATTGGGAAACACATTATTTTTTAAATGGAAGAAAGTAATGCTGTACATTAAGTATACATGATGGGTGAAGCTTGGGGGGTGAATGATTATTATTACGGATATCAGCAATAGTCAAGTCATATTTGATTCACTGAAAGATGACATTTGTACATGGGAAATGAACCCGAGACCTTTGGCTTATCGTGTCAGTGCTACCACTGAGCTAATTCATCTTCAGGGTCATTCTTCACTCTTCTTGTATAGAGCTGAAGGTTATATCAATGGTAGCTGATGATATACACACGTCTATCACAGATTCTGCCTTAATATATTAGTGAATAATGACCTTAAATGTTGATGATCCTTGTATATTTCAGTGGTAGAGTATTAGCTTAGTAAGACAAAGGTAATGGGGTTTGATTCCGTCTCCAGGTGTCATTCTTCAATCTATTGAAGATTATTTGATTGTTACCTTTATTTTCAGGAAAGTTATTGTTCTGAAGTTATTAGACATCTGGGATTGTCGTCAAAGTCATTTAGTCGAGTTTTGTTTAATTAAAGGAAGATTAATGTGTGAGTCTCCTCTGGGTGTATTAAAAGTAGTCTTTAAATACATTTTTATCTACTCGTCCTCAATGCAAATTCCGGCAAATTTACCTATAATTCTTCAATTCACATCTCTACTCTAATAGTATAATAATTGTTTATGCATGGCCAGAATGGGTGATAAATTTAGAATATTTTCAAATAAAAATTCATTTTTATATGCTTTTATGATACACTTAGGTCACTTTCATGTTAATCAAAATTTATTTAAATTTGAGTACAAGATAAGTTTTAAAATAACCTCAAATCATTAAAATACATGTTGTTGTTAAGATTGATTAATATTAAGAATATAATAAATATGTTCACTTTAATAAGCATAAATAAAATGTACTTATGAATAGTAGATAATAGTATATTTAACTACTAACGTTTTCCTACGGTTTTGCTTGCATTAAACCACACATCAACAAACTTTACAATTTAAAATGCTAGAAAAGAACTAAGCCTAGTTGAGAGCAGTATTTTATGCGAGTACAAAAATTCACGAATAAACTAAAAATTAATTCCGAAATCCCTTCTACACTCGATCTTATATTACGTGCCATTGTATGTACCCTAAATACCAGCTGCGACGTAAGTTCACTACATACATCTAATTTGTTAGACACCTCATCACTCATTGATGACATAGCGTGATGGTACAATTATCTCAACATATCACCTTGAAAAAATTAGCAAAACATACGTATTATTGCCTTGAGTGAATTAGTACTTTATGAGTTTACTATATTATTTGCAAATAATCATGTCTTATTATAATCATTAGTTCTTCGGTCTTACGACAGATCTATTCCATTTGTCATCGAAATTAAGACTACTAAAGTGCTCTGTCCTCTGCCCCCTCATCATTTATCAGAAATGTCTTATTTTCTTTAAGTCAACTTAAATTTGAATCTGGTTTCTAAGCAACTCTTTCCCTCCATATTTCCTTCTATGACATCGTGAAGAATAAGCTTTCTCCCAAAGATGTGTTGGGACCAGTTTGTTTTGAAGCGAATAATCTCATCCAAAATGTTTCTCTTCTCATCTACTAAATTTTAGACTTCTTCATGTGTCACCCTATTGGACCACCACCCGATCATCTCAAGTCTTCTCCAGCCCCACATTTTAAAGGTCTCCAAGTATTTCCTTTCTATCTTCCTAAGAGTCCAACTTTCTGCCTTATATAGCGTGATGCTACAAATGTGATATTTCATCAGATTCTTTCTCTGTCTCTAACTCAACTTGTTGGTCTACACTATCTTCTTGTTGTTGAAAGCTTCCTTGGCTTTTATGGTCCTCGACCTAGTGTCTGTGGGGCTGTAGATATCTTTTGTCAGTAGAATTACCTGGTACTTTAACCGCTCTATGTATTCTCATTCCTGGTCTACAATTTTAATTTTCAGCATCTCATAATTTTTTAAATCACTATCCCTTTTGAATTCTCAATGTTGATCTCCATGATTATATTTCTGTATATCCATCATCCATTCCATATTTCCAGCAACTATTCTTTATTTTTGGCCAGCAGTGTTAGATAATCTGCGAATTTTATTGTGTTGATGACTCGTTCTCCTATTCTGAAATTTCCACATACATCTTGAGCTTCCTGTCTAGGTACAGGTTGAAATCAGCCTTCTGTTCTTCCAGATAATGATGATCTTCACGAGTATTTACATTAGTTTCTTCCACTTCACGCTATCGAATTCCTTTTCCCAGTATATGAAACCTATATGGACTTACTCCATGACTTCAAGCAGTCTCTCTGAAATTATTTTTAGTATAACGTGTCATCTTAGGATCCATTTTTCTCTTTGGGAATCCAAATTTGTCTTCTTCCATCCCACCTTCTATTTTAAATTCCAGCTGCCTGTTGTATTTTTGTCACAATATTATCACATATGAGTCAATGCTGATGGTCTTGTGTTCACTGCATAAATAAGCGTGTTAATTCTCCTTTAGAGTCACCATCATTAAGTCTAGAATATCCTAGGGGCCATTTTCTTGTTTTGTAGATCATATTTATAGGTTTTGTCAAAACCATTAATCTAGTGTTTCCTAGAAGCTTTACTTCTTTACATATCTTTGGTTTCTTTCTTCACTTCTATATTTAAAATTCCGAGTCCTTTTAAGTTTTTCTTTACCTCTTATCCTGTTTCAATCTCTAGGTTCCTGGTCAATTTTCTTTTGTTGCATCAGTATATATATATCATTTGACCTTTGGTATTTTCTATTCCTGTTGTTTACCCACCTTTATTTTCATTCCCTTCCTTTGCTTTCTTACACATGATGTCATACCTTCTTTTTATTTAGAGTTAAATATAAAATCTCACTGCAGGTTTTATCTGCATAGTTTTCCCTTGCTTTGTATGTTTCTCTCCTTAACTCATTTTTTATCTTTATATATTCTTATTTGGTGACATTTTTCATTTAATTTTTTTATAATTTTTGAAGAATTTTGGTGTTTATCCAAAGCTTTCGTGCAGTACTCTTCACTATTTCAAGATTTTCAAGTGTTTAATGAAAACATACGTTTTCCAGGGAAGTTATGTATAATGTGGTTTGATAAAAAAAACTCAGTTTCAGTGTGTGTGAGAGGAATATAAGTTTATGTATACAATATAGTTTTATTATTAAAACAAAAAATTATTGATACTTTTTAAAAAATGAAACAAACAATATAAGCTCATGGTTCCATAGTAGATCGCAAATGATTTTCTTTCTTTGGATTAAATCCCTTGATCAAAAAGTCTGACCAGCTGTTTTAGGGAGTTATACAATATATAAAATACAGAATAAGTTATCGATGAATAATAGTAATCATATTATAAATAAAATTTCAAATTCACTTTTATTATAAAAGTAGCAGCTTTTAATCATTATTATTATTAGCACCACGTCTTACTACCCGTTCGAGCTATACGCACTTACGCTAATGTATAGTGGTAGGGTGAATGTGAGATTAAATGAAGGACATACAGTTAAACGTGGAATCCGAACCATGGTAGAGGCCTGGAATCCCCTACATTCACTAGCAGCTTTTTGACCGAGGTAAATGAAAAGTACATTTCGATTAAATTTGAATGCGATGATTGTTAAACCATATCTCACCAACTAAATAAATAATTAATATAGCGATTGTAAAATCACAATTTATAATATATATTATATAAAGGGGAAGCAATCTCAAAGTTAGTTTCAACATGTAGCCTGAATTACATAAATAAATCAACCTATTAAAATCCATAACACTATTTTCTAGAAAGATGCTATGGGTAAAGACACTACTTAAAAATATATCAATCTGTAGGTCTGTTAAAATAGGTTTTTTCACTAATATTTAGTACTTATCTCTCTTAGAAATTCCGGTAGCCATGAGCTGAAGCCGGTTTTGACCTATTAAGTTTTTTACTGTTTATATTGTGTGTATATGGTATAAATGGCTGAGAGATACATGGTACCACTAAAATACTTTTGGGCAACACAAGTAATTAAACATGGAATCGTCCGTCAGACAAAAAATTGAGATACTACTATATTTCTTGGTCAAGTATAAGCATTTTTATTTTTAATGTTTTATTTTTCGTTTATTTAGAGTTCTTTTGGTTGCCAAGTTGTGGAACTTTATCTCCGGCTTCAAAAGAATC
This sequence comes from Timema shepardi, assembly GCA_902151425.1. Classification (NCBI taxonomy): domain Eukaryota; kingdom Metazoa; phylum Arthropoda; class Insecta; order Phasmatodea; family Timematidae; genus Timema; species Timema shepardi. The sequence goes on from CABFVX010005008.1 coordinate 43,682, forward strand.
TCCGTGCTGGTCAAAGGATTTGTATAAATTTCAAATGTGTGACAATTTTACTTCATTTTATATTATTTCTTGAAAGAATCGAATTTGTTTTAATTTTTATTTCTTCTGTAGTATGTTTTTTGAATAGTGAGCTAAATATGTAAGTAAAATAAAAATAGGTAAGGGTTTTTTCAGTGGAAATATAACTGTTATTTATAAACTGAGAAATTATTTAAGCAGGAAAACAACAAATTAGAAAGGTTACTTCATAGAGTGATATATATATATATATATATATATATATGATGATGGAAAAAACATATAACTTCAAAGATTTCTTGATAAGTATAAATACTTGAAGATTATTTTTATATGTGTACACAGAAGCACGGGTAAAGTGACCAAAAATGAAAAAAAGAAATTTAAGTGGTGATTAATCTAGAGGAAAATCACCCACAAAGACCAGAAAATCAAGTATACCACCTTTTAATTTTAAACTACATTGCATTTATTGTAGGAATGACAATGTTCTAGTAACATATTATAAAATGGCCGGACTGGCATACATGATCCGCGATAAACGAGTCTAAAAAAGAATATTGAAAAAATGAGTTGATTATTTAAATTTGTGATAAGTGAAACGATGAATGTCCATCACAGGTCTCAATAAGAGTTGAGGGAGTAGTCAGTGAGATGAATGCTGCTGAAGGCAAGAACCATGTTAATTAACGGAATGTGAAGTTGATGTAGCCAGTCAATCTACTTGTGAATCCTCAAATCTGAATGATAATGATAAAACTTTTCAAAATATTTATTTGCATTATAGTCAGATGAAGCTCACATATGGAACTCAATAGAAATATTTAATAGAAAATTTTAATAAGTCAGGGCAGGAATACAATTAATTCGCCGCAACCTTCTAAAACAATTAACTAATATATTCAATCCCAACTAATTGAATAGTCCCCATGATATTACGCAACGTACCTACGTTTCGTAAGAAGGCTAGTGATGTACTCATACTTATAGGATATCTAATACTATGTAGCATGTCATTCAGGCATATTGGACAGATTTAACTGAATATCAATATTTTGATAATTTACGACCATATAAACTAAAGAAATAAGTAATATTAACATATTTAAAAGGTAATCTACCTCAAAGTTTATTTTTCCTGACCAGGTGAAGTCTGATACAATCACGTGTGCCCCTAAATTGAAAACACATGATTGTTCAAAAGATATAGTATTTTGATAAATACTGTAGTGAATATCACAGAAGAGGATAAACATTATCATATTTATGAATAAAATGCTTTAACGCATACCCCTTGCCATTGGATGATGTCGGATGGATTCACATACATTTGCCATGCTGCCTACAAGAAAATATTATAAAGGACGTCTATATCACTAATTTCATAAAAATAATAGCTGAGCCTAAAGAATATAATCAAAACGGATATATTTAAATAGAAGATGCTTCAGTATCTACTCACCATTTCAAGATGTTCTTGGATTTGTTCGCCACAATAGAAAAGAAAATTATTCAAGGATGGTGACCTGACTTCAGCCACACGTGCTTTAACTACAACAGCTGATGAAGAAAGAAGCGTAGAATCTACTTGACTCAGTGACCCGCTTGCCCTTCAGAGAAAACTAGACAATGTCTACCTAGACATGTTTGATATTCTTTATGTTCTGTTTCTATAGTCGAAGGCGACTTTCATTTGTTGGAAAGCTTTATACTATGTCGAAGTGGCTGTTAAAACCATTTCAAATTTTGTTGACTTCAGAATTAAAATGTTAGTTTAATTGGTTAAATATTTTGTCCTCATGTCTGAAGGATAGGTGTCATTATGAATAGTATTTAGCAAAACACTTAGACTTGGTATACCAGTACTAGCGACTATGCTTCTATGTACCATTATGATACAACCTTTAAATTGTGAAACTTTGGCTTCAAATGTAGTAAGGTCTTAGTCATATACTTACTAACCTCCACAAGCTCCATTTATTTATTCTGGGCCAATGATTCTCATGACGCCGTAGACGTCATGTGCATTATTTAAATTTTGTATGTCTTGTTTCCAAAACCCAGTTGGGTTAATAAAGTTCTATATGTTTTGGGTTGTTCAAGTAGTCACGCTTTACGTGCGGTATTAGCTTGGGCGGCAAACCGCGGAACTCCGCTTGTGTCATAATAGGGTCCGCGCAAATAATACCTTTTGTCTTTGCCTGTTTTTTGGCTCCTATTTTTGTGTGTGTTGTTTTTTTAGGTGTAATTCCTATTAGAATTGTTTGTACTATTGAATGCTCTGGCAGTACCAATAGGGGAAGGGACCAGCCATAGTACCTGTTAGTCGACACCTATTTGCTTGCCATCGACCACTATTATCTACAGAGCTTTCTATTATTAACCAAAAGTGTTTTAAGGATATTGTCTTAAGACCCAGTCAAGCTAGCAGATTTAAGTCTATATGTATATCTTGTCCATTACCATTATGTTAATTACTACACAATTTTCTCTTCTTTATAAAAAAAAACCTACCTCTAGCCTGGGTCAATCTCGGCCCAGCAAGACGATCAAATTTCACAAAGTCTTATTAATTGAAAAAAGCTTCAAACATGTAATCTTGTAACATAATTGTAAACCTAATTCTTATTTTTTTGTTTTTAGTAAATTTATTTATTGTTAAACTATTTATATTTCCATTTATATTTTACCTTGTTTGTCACGTTACCAAACTTGTCCAGTGAAGGAAGTTTGTAACATATGTATCCATACTCTCTAGATATATTAAAATAAAAATCAAGGATATTGGTTTTTATAAGGAATACTACACTGCTCATCTAACAACAGGAGGTTTTCTTGAAGAATCCAGCCAGACTCTGACTAAATTACTAAACTCCAAACTTGATAAAACTCCTCCTACTGTTCTGACAGTAAACGTTGTTAAAGTAGTCCTATTGAACGCAACCACGAGCTGTGGGAGTAAAAGTACGCTTTCAAAAAAAAACTTGCTCAGCTCTTTAATAACTTCCATGATGTTTGTTCATATGGTGAAATCCAAAGATTAAAAATTCTGCAGCCCACGCTGCTGCAAAGACCCTCAAATTTTAAGGAAATACTGCTCACGAGAAAAGGTTTACTTAAGTTTTAATTGACAAAACTGATGCAGATCTATCTATCTTCACACACAAACTGTGAAATTGTCAACTTACTCTCTTGCTTATGTTCATAGCAAAAACACAAAAAAGATGATCTTGGAAATAAAGATATTAATTTCAAAAAGTCAAAAAATTATTCCACGAATATAAAAATAATAAATGTCTAAAGCAATTACACACAAACCAGAGATTGTTCCCCAAAATGCCATAACTAAACCACTAATGCCTGAAGAAGCAACTTTAAGATGTCCTTTAGCTCTGAAAGTTGTATAATAACATTTCTATGAATGGGACCAAAATAAAATATTTCAACAATCTTAAAAACATTTTTTCAATGAGCTATGACCATAGAATCATATAATCATGGATGCATGCCGAAATATCCCACCGGCCTTAAATATTCATCAGTTTGGATACTAAAAATACAATTTTTCCAAACTTCTTCCTATAAATGGTGTCACTCTAGCTCCTATTGAGCTATTAAAGTTAATTAAATTCTCATGCGAAAGTAAAATACCATGTCGTACAAAAACGTGTTCAACCACACCCCCTGTGGGGCCAGTACCTTTGCAATACCACCAATGTTCCTACCAACCGCCACAGTAAGTGAGTTGCAAATTACAATATAAAAGACGAGTAATCATCAGGGACCTTTATTGATCAGTTCTCTACAAGCCCAACTGACCCCTGTCTAACCAGCATTATTACAGCTATGCCTAAGGGAAAATATTATGAGTAAGCATGGGTACAGGCAAGAACGAAGCGAAAGTAACATATATGTCCCCAAAGGCTAGTTTATTACAGTGGATATTAACACATAATAATATATACAATATTGTCTATTAGACTTAGAGACAATATTAATTCTCCGATATATCTAACAACACAATGTTCCAGACATTTATAGATATACTGCGAGATACCTTATTCGGGGGTTGACAGGACAGCCGTCCCTAATAAATATGACTTGACTCAACAAGGGAAAAAAGTACCTTACTTTCCTCTAAGTATATGACACTTTCCAAAGGGGAAGTTCTATAATAATAGTAGGCGCGGCTCAAGGCCTACGTAAGAAAAATACTCGCAACAACTTGCTTGCTAATGTTAGATACAACATATGTGTTAGGAGGTTCGGATGGTTCGTAGATCTAAATATTCGCTTCATTACACCTAAAGGAATGTACTCATATTACCCAAAGGTTCAAGACATCTGTCAGCTAACGCAATAAATAAACACACATCTAATATATCCTACTAGATAGTAAATAAAGCAACAAAGAATTAACGTCATCTGACCGCTAACACAATAAATAAACAGATTCTTAATGACTCCGGACAGACGGCTTACTTTTAACTTTAATTAGAACCATAACCTGAAAAATACTTGCTAGTGGCCAAAGATCAACTTTATAATAATTTACGTAATCTACACCAAGATTTGAACCATAGCCTGAAAAATACTTGCTCGTGGCCAAAGATCAAATTTATAATAAGTAACATAATCTACACCCAGATTTGAACCCTAGCCTGAAAAATACTCGCTCGTGGCCAAAGATCAATTTTATAATAATTTACATTATCTACACCAAGATTTGAACTCTAGCCTGAGAATAACTTGCTCGTAGCCAAAGATCAAATTCCTTCCTTTACAATAACTTACGTTATAATAATCCTAGGGGCCTACATACTGCCCAAGTGTGCCTTACTTCTGGATGGCATCAAAGAGTGACTTCCATTGCTAAATAAACGCTTATATTTGGTTCTGTTCAGAAGGGGGAAAAAGCGGTGGAAAGAAATGACCTCACAGAGTGGTCATAAATATACAATCACAAAAACTATGTCTTCCACGGCGCCTGCACACAGCGCAGTCGAGACATACAGCCAAGAGGGTGGGGGTGATCTCGAGCAGCCGATGCAAAGGGAACCACTTAGACCAGCCATCACGCGCACGCGCTCTTCAAATGGATTGTTTTAGTCAGGAAAATATTTGATTAACTTTGACTTCCCAAACAGAGTTTATTGCCGTGAGAATGAACAAGGTCGTTCCGTGGCGTGACTATAGTATTTGTACGAGACCCCAGCTTGTCTGTTGAATAGTGTGAGTACAAAGATGTTGTTGGTGCTAGGCTAGTCTCTATCCACGGTACAGTGTGGTTGTATGAACCCAGGCTGCCTTATACTATGTTTTTTAACTGTACAAATAATGATAGTTTAAATACAAATAACAAAATACAGTGAGAAGATGAGTACAATGAATAGGTATATATACTCTAGATTATAGTTAATATAGTTTATTCTATCTGAATACATGATTTTTTCATTTGCCGAGAAAAATAAACAAGTATATATAATAATTTCTTTGATTTTAATTGTTGTAAATTTCCAATATATAAATGACAAAAATGAAGAGTTAAAAAAAATAGAATATAAAACGCAGATGTTTACATAGATTGCTATTTTTATAGTTACAAAATTAAAAATGGCTTCCTTTATAATCTAAAAATAATTGTCATATTCATAAAAAAAATTAAATTGAGATATTTTGAAATGATTTCGATTGAAATTAGTTAGAAATAGACAAAAAATATAAAATGAATTCTATTAGTTAAACTACTTGTAATTAAATTGTAATTGTTGAACGCCATCTTGAATTATAAAAGATGCCCAATGGTATTCGTATGATACACGCAATTCCATGAATCTATATACCCTAAAAAAGAAATATCAAAAATAAAAAACTAGATATGCTAAGCCCAGGATGGGTGTAAAATCTCAATTTGGCTGCCAGACTAGGTCACATGAATAGTGTTTTGCCAATAAAATTAAGCCATGTCTTTAGCGAAGAAGTTTCTCATCCTGATTCTCTATAGTTCAATTTTATTTTTATATAACTAGTCTTAGGTTATATTTAAACAAATTTTAATGGCGTATATAGAGATTGATTTTATTTAACCCACAATACATATAAATCATTTTACTATTATAGCCATAAATTATTAATTAAAAAGGTCTCCACACTTTTTTGTTCTTTCAAAAGGGTAGTCCTTGAAAAACATTCTCTCCCCCCTACCCTGTTCATCAAATTTATATTTTGTCTGAGATCTCTCTTCAAATAGCGTTAATAAGTGACCTATGTCAAAAAAAAAGGTTAATGGGTTTCAACAAATTTCCATTCCGGATTTAGTATGTAAAAAAATAAATATAGATGGTTCAAAAAAATGTATTAAAAGGTGGAAATAGAAATTAATGTTATACCTTTAGTTCGTTGAGGATTTAATTAGCAATTTTCAAAACAAAATATATTTAATTTAATTAATTATTTAATTTATTAAATAATTTCTTTTTCCAGATCCATATTTAATTAGTTATTATTAAGATAACAGAGCTATGCTTATTTGTATAATTGTATAATTTTTTTATTTGTATTTTTTTTAAACTGCTATTAATTTTAATATCATTGGGAAAACTATTTCCAAATTATATTTACAGATGCAATGGAAAATAAACAGCTTATTCATCTTTGAAGGGGGTCGCTAAAAACCTTCACATTGTTGTTAGGAAATATTCTGCATTTTACTCTTCTTGCCTTGAGCAATTAATGTATGCTACGACTCATTAGCTAATGAGAACAGTACTCTCGACTGCACCCAAACCTAAGGCTATGATGAAATATAAGAGTTTAGACTCATTTGGCACAAGTTCATCATGGATGGAGACGTATGGATTATAATTACAAACTGTTCCACAGTAAATAGTTTTACAAATATGATTAATATTTTAGTTCAACATAATTAAAGTCCGGTTAATTTGGGCATACTTACAATATTTTTCTCTTATACTTAAAGAAACCAAAGGGCATTACAAAAATACCAATTATTTTTAGTGTTTCTCTTTGTTTTAATGTGAACCCCAAATATTTTTTAAATTGTGCAAGATGTTTATATATATTTTATCATAATGGCTATGTAATAACAACTACCACTCTTTAGGAGAAAATAGTTCAAATCTCATGGTTCTGAGATAAGTGTTTTTTATTAGCCATACCTTGTTTAATTCTTGCAATGAGTACAAAAGCTATTAACTTCATGAACACCAAAATATATAAATAACAAGTTATAGATGCTCTTTTGTTTAGGAAAACATCTGAATTATATTAACCAAGAATTATTAAATAGATAAGGACTCGGGTCTGTAAGTATATGTTGGTAAACATATACCTCAAATACAGTGAGGATCCAGATTTATAACACATTAAGCTAATAGATTATGCATATACATGAGTACCTACAATAAACACCGACTTCACATTCACAATACCTTTGTGGTACAGTGCGATATGTAAGGGCAAACAGGAGATTTGGCAATCGCCAAGGGAATATAAGATTGTGTAACATAGAAGAAATAATACTGCCAAGCAGATGGAGGTGTTGAGCCATCCATGTAACCCTAATATTTATTTAGGTGCAGCTAGTGCTTCATAGAACATAGATATCACCTAATATAACCTCTCAGCTGCTCCTACAGTCAGGGCATTGTGTGTGACTGAAAACCTGATATGCAATAACTATAACTTTATCGTGTTTGAGCTAACCATTAAGGAAGAAGCAAAAGTGATGAATTAATGTATACGGTAGAGATAACACATCAACAATGCAAACTGGGATAGGTTCAGAAAGGTGTTTAAGCTATCACCTAAGATAAAAGGTTGGTCCAATGTAAGCCGCAAGGCCAATAAACTCACGTGGTCCCTGCAGAAAGCCATGCGGAAGTCCGTAAGAATTGTGAGCGACAATTTTTAGAGTCTCAAATAAGCTATGGAATAACCAGCTAAAGAGGATGCATGGGGAGGAAATGAGAGCTAGAAAAGATACCAGAGGTGTCAAGACCCAACAGGTAGGCACCTTCTACTAGCCATCTATAGGAAGAGGAAAGAAGAGTTTCAACCCAGTTTGATGACGAGAAAGAGAGAAATCTGGGATAAATTTGTCAAAGAAGATCTGATAATGAATACCTGAGGCATATCCGTTATAGTATCCACCGGTAAATTAGTATTCCCAGCCATGATGTCTACACTGAAGAATCTGGATAGGAGTATGATCACCTGCTGGGAAGAATCCACACAACCCCTGGTGTAAACACTGCTCCTTGATGATGATCCTATGGAGAGGGATAAAATCACTTAAGTATGAGACACTTGATTACCGAGGCCCACGAAGATAGCTATAAGATTGACCTTTTATCCCAAGATTAGTTCGAAAAACTTATAGCTGCCACGAAGCAGAAGGTGGCACCTGGATCTGAAGGAATAAATGTAGAGGTAGGATAAGAACCAACAACTAAGTCAAATGGCTCAATTTGCCTTCTAAATGTATGTGGGAAACTGCAGGAAAATATATCTGCAGAGGCATAGACAGGTGATGGGCCTGCCACAACAGCATTACGGCTTTAGGAAGGTTAGTTTCATGAACGTTTGATAGAGGGGTCAAGGCGAATCTTTGTAATTGAGATATTCATGGACATCTCAGGGGCGTTTGATATCCTTTGGTAATGGCACTGTTTAAGAGACTGAGGGAGTTAAAATGTCCAGGAAATCTCTAAACAAGCATAATAAAATCATGTAGGAACAGGTACGTGAATCTGAGATGCATGAAATTATCAATAAAGAAAAAAACTAGAGAAATTATGTCCCTAAGGCTTGTTATAAGGGTCGATCCTTCGGGACCTAACGTGAGAGCCTGGGTTATAGAATAAAGAGTATATCCCCGATAGAGCCAGTCTGGTGACCTAAGATGATTTGATTATTGTGATGTGATGAACGTGAAGTCACGACAAAACCTGGAAGAGAAGTACAACCGGGTACAAGCAGTGCTTGATCCCTAGTAAACTAGTCAAGCTGAGACTGTCACCAGTTAAGACCACCTACGTATTGTTCAGGGCGACACTCAAGAAAGATCTTTTGTTGAGAATCGGAAATCAAACTATAAGATGAATTGGATACACCAGATACCTCTGAATGATACTTGATGAGGGCAATAGCTTTGTGACACATGTAGATAATATGTGAGACAAAGAACCGATGAGCAAAATCATCAGTATAGGGCAGATAATATTTCATCTCCCTATGTGGATTATTAGGGAGTGCCATCAGGCGTTACTAGTATATATTGTGGACTACAGGTCTAGCGTGTGGACACAGCGTTAGTGTGAGAATAGAATGTCTGCAATATACTTGAGTTTCCAGAGGGGAATTCGCTAGAGTCTCTCTGGGGCATATCGCGTGGACTCGTCTGACGCACTATGCATTACACATGGTATCTGGCCTATTGACCTGGAAGTATGCAACTAAAGTGAGATGTACTGGTTGAGGAAAGACTATGTAAGAAAGGTTGTGAATGTCACAAGAACAGGGGTCACAACCGCAGCAGTAATTAAAAAAGCCTTAAGAGAGTAGTGACAGGTTAACTGGAAGGGTAGTACATATGGTAGAAGGACATTTAAGCTCTTTCCAAGCTTACTGGAAATGCTGAGTATGACATACCTTCAGCTCACCATAGGCCTAAGCCACCACATCCCTAGTCATGGACCGTATAGAGCCTCTCTACCATAGTGGACTAACAGACACGGGACTATATTAGATGTGGAGAAGCGTGTACGCCTGAGCACACCTTGTTGGGATGTTCGTTGAGAAAGGACCTACGCAAAGAACGACAGGTGGCTATACACAGTAATCTTATCTATTACACACTACGTCTCCCACAAAATATCTACAATTGTTTCTGACAGAAAGAGTGACGACTACATAGAAGAACGAAAGGAGTTACAAGGGGTTGACAAAGAACTGGAGAGTAAAGGGACAGCTGGGCTGGGGCTAGTTGACCATCATGGGGAGTGGAAGGCAGAGAGTGAGATGGAAGATGACGAAGATGAAAACTGTGGGACAGACAATGATGAGGACATGTGTATACTGGTATAAAAAAGGAGAATGAGGTAGTGGAATGACAAAGACGAAAAATATATGATCTACCAGTTGACGAGGATTAATGGAGTGAAATGTAAGTTGGACCTGGCCTAAAACAAGACAATGGTTAGGTAAAATACTTAAAGACATGACCTCCAGACATTCCAGATAACTGGCTGAAGATTGACATGACTAAGTATCTCCTCATAGTGATTGCTGATGAACCTGATCTTGTCCCCTACCGGCAGGAACTAGGCTGTAACCAGAGGATATGAGAATGGGGGGAGGAAGTAGTCCCATGGGTCAAAAGACTCATATAGCTTGAAGCAAGTGAGTGAGCCATATACTGGCCAAGATGGTTGCGTCAGTAGTATCCTTGAACGGCCAGGAAAATTAGTGATAACACACTACCCAACCATATAAGTAAACGTGTAACATCCCTGATGTAAATGCAGTAAGCTGCATAAGTTAAAAGTTGGGTTAGTATTACTAGGATATTATAGGTTTGGGTTAGAATAAGTTGAATCTAGCTTGATAGTGGAAATACCTAGGCTTGATAAACGAAATTCGAGTCTGAGAAGTGGAATTTAGGAATACTAGTAAGACTATGTTATAATTGAAAAGGAAATGTGAACCAATAAATAGGCAGGAATTAATACCATTATATTAAGAGATTTTCCCAGATTATTAACCGATTGAATGGATTGTATGTGCTTATTTCTTCAAATTGATGAATAATTGACCAAAAATAACAATAAAGTAGGAATTAATATAGTAATATTATTTTACCTTAATATATTAATCAAATACTTTCAATATCTTAAAATAAAATATAATCATTGTATCTTTAAAAAATAAAGGAGGCTTTCATATTTCAGTCAAAATATTGTCAATATTGGTTAAATAGAAATCAGTTGAAAAAATGTTGTGTATAAAAAGGTTTAAAGTTATATGGCAATAACTAACAACTCAAACTTACATTTTAATCTTGATATCAAATTTTAGTGGAATACTTGTTTGTTTTTAATCTAAAAGTAACAAATGTGTATAAATGTGCTGTTGTTTCACTTAATTCCATTTAGGACTGGAGTAAATCTAATGAGATTACCATAATGTGTTTGAATGGGGGAGTTGTCTCCCCAAACTACTTCACTAGGGGTGGCGACCTTTCCGAGTGCCTCATCCAGGATTATAGTGTTAGGGTTGGTGAGAGGTTTCGACGGTTGGGGGGGTGGAAATAGGGAGTTCAGAGTGACCTGTGTTACAAATGGATCATTAATTCAAGTGCCAAATATCATTAAACAAGTTTGGATTTATTTTAATTATATATTTTATTCACACAATTTAGCCAAGATGTTAGGAGTTGAATAACAATGTTTGGAGTATTTTGTAAGAGATAGAGCTATTGTGAAATATATATTCACTAAATTGAATAAAATATGTTTGTAATAATTTAAAATCAATCAATTAAGTTTACAAAATATTTTGATTTTTGTGTTAATATAAGTGTTTTTACCCACAAAAGTGGTCAAATAGTTTAAAGAAGGACCTGAAAAGTATTTAAGTCCCCAATGGACTTATAAATCAAATAAAAGGTCCCACGATAGCTCATACTTTCTCCCTTACACATATTTTTGTCTATATATTTTAAATATCTTTTTTATATTCAATATTTCCTCAAATACTTAATTCCCCTACTTTATGGAAAAATAAAGAGAAAATCAAATGTACATTTAATATTAAAATATTTGATTTTCTTTTAACAATTAAAATGCTATTTTTGCTATCCCCAAATAATAATTTGAGAATAGCCACGCAATGAGTGGTTTTTTTCCCATTCATTTGATTGCCAAGCTACCAAGAGAGAGATAGAGATGGTGATACATTCAAGGAGGACAGAATAAATCATTACCTATGTTTCTTGACCAACCACGAGACGGCTTTGTGATGCGACGAGCCTTCAACAGTGACGTCATGGGAAAGTTTTCCTTATTTCAAATCTTTGTTAGTAAACAGAAACGAACAGTTGATAAAACGTCAGATATAATTATTGAAAGACGAGTCATCAATTCACGGACTTATTCTTTAATAAACCAGCTTAATTTATCTGGTAATTCCCTAGATTTTTTAATTCTACTTTATTTCTCTTTACTATTTTTTTAAGACCATGCATTATTTTTCTCATCTCTTTGATACAAATTTAATCAATAATTCTGATTACCAGGCCTGTTAGAATACCACTGAGGGAACGAGCTTGAATGGATGTGTGATTGACACCAGACAAGTATTATATAGACAGTTTATTTTTAAATCAAACGTGGAGGGTGCCAAGCCGACAAGGATAGATCTACAAGACAATGACGACAATGGACATAATTTTTTTATCATTCAATTTAATTCAAGAGGTATTTTGGACTCTTACAAATTTTAGCCAGACCGACGACTACAAAGGACATGTCTATCCATGTGAAATGAACCCTTTAATGAAGGTTTATCCTTAAGGGCATTACTACCACTGGCAACTCTAGAGCTTCGCAAGGATACATGACTTCAGCTTTATTATGGTAGTGTACGCCAAGCA
>CABFVX010005009.1:0-16222 GCA_902151425.1 Timema shepardi
CGCAGCTCTTACCAAACCGTGAACAGTCCGACAGCCAAACATTAGCACCTCTTGCCAACGGTTAAACATAAAACATGTTTCAGGTCACCGCTGCCATTAAAAAATATAAAAAAACACCACACAAACAAATGAAGTTAATGACATTTCCGTAGCGCTGAACAGCGCGATAGGTGTTAGGTTGCAATAAGAAAAAAATGTTGTAAGGAATCATTTGTGCGATGTTAAACCATGGATGCTGTGGTCCTGAGCTTCGCCTGTTTGTCAAGTTTGTTGGAGGGGGACGGGATGGGGGGGGAGGGGGGAGAAGGCAATTACCAGATAGTTTGGAGATCAAGACACGAGCATTCGCTACTGAGCATATCACTACACGGACATAATATACTGATGGTGCGGGCAAACCTTGGTACTTGTGGACTTATCTGTGGTTCTCAACAACATATCACCGTCACCACACTCGCACAAGATACTGATGGTGCGGGCAAACCTTGGTACTTGTGGACCATCTGCAGTTCTCTATGGAATGTTACTACATATACACTAAGAAGAAAGGAAAGGTTATTTTAGAAAAAGTGCAGCCGCATTAGATTTGAAGGGAATTTAGAAAAAAACCGTGATAAATCACACGTGTAAAGAAGGAAGATTCGATTCTCGACATCAGCCATCTAGTATTATCGAGACAGACGACGCCTTAAAACATGTGATGACTTGTATGGATACGTTCTATCTTACTATCAGGAGGGACAGAACGAATCTGTTTTCATTTTAAATTAGATTTTTTTACCAACTAAATCATAAAAAATATACGATAACGAAATTAATTATATAAATGTGTTAACATCATTGATGCGTTGCTACTAAAGTATATTTTAATAATTTTTTTTTAAATAAATCATGTCATTGTTTCATTTACGGTACTAAGAACATATTATTCAGGGCGTGGGGTCAGTAGAAATGCCTATCCTCCTCGTATACCCACCTTACCCGCTAGTCGCACCCCATGATTCGGGTCAAGGTTTGCGTCAGCGACAGTAGTTGCCCTCCGTGGACCACCCAAACGGCCCTGCGGCTTCTTATTTCTTCGAACAAACCCGGCGACACCACACTCTCTCACCATCTCTCTCTATTTAACGGCGTAACACGCATGTCTGGTAAATTATTACAGCCTCACGTTACAATGGCCCCCCCTCCCCCACCACAGCCCCCTTTTTTCATTCATGAGCATCCCCCTCACAACCCACGGGCGCAATTTTCCCGCCTCAAGTGTATTAATAACAACGGTTCCTCCTAAACAATGGAAACAAAATTAACTTGAAAGATAATTTTTCGCAATGAAAAGACTAATAACAATTTCTGAAACTTACTCAGTAATTTGTGTGTGGCACTCTTCGGTGGTAGAATGGCTTAGGGCAGTTGTATACAACCTTTTTTGTTCGCGTACCCTCCTCAGATATAATTTATCTTGAACTTTGTATCCCCAAAGTTGTCGGTGCATAATGCAAGCTATAATTATTCTATAATCTACATCTAAAATAAATAAATGGTGCTCCCAGATCACATATTCTTACGTCCGGATGTATTGTGGCTAATCCTAAATCTGGCCTGATTGTTAAGTTTTTATCATGAAAATATATATTTCTAAATTTTACGTACTCCTTAAGATGTCTTCGCGTACCCCAAGTTTAAAGGCGTCACTCCCACAATAAGCTGGGTCTGCCAATGACAGGGAAATTGGGGTTTGAATCCCTGTCGAATGTACTGAGGGTGTTTTTCCATTAAATCTTTTTCACTCTCTCTCTCTCTCTTTTTCTCTCCGCGGGAATGCGGGTACTATTCCTTTTGAGAGCATCTTCTTCATCCCGTGACTCACTATCGTAATTAGAACGTATGTGGATGACTCGAACGGGTAGTAAGACGCGGTGACAAATAAAGCGTATTTTAGAATAAATGTATCCAGATTTGCGTGGAGGGGGATCAGGAAAACCATACAGGGGGAAAACATCCTCAGTACATTGAGCCAGGATTCGAACCCCAATCTCCCGGTCATCGGTAGTCCAGTATATTTGTAAGAGTGACGCCTTAGATCAATCGACCATTCGAAGCGCGACCAAAGACAGGATTTTCTTGCGAAGAACCATCTGGAAGGCCTTCTTTTTCATTTATCAGAAAGGTTCTTGGTTATAAAATCGGGCTGTACTCGGTAATAATTACAGGCTCCTGGTATTTTTGGATAGATCACGTACAAATGAGTAGTTCTACGAATAAACGAATATTTGTTCATGGAACAAAGAAAAACACATTTAGAAATAAACATTTTTTTTTTTTGTAAAGATATTTTAATTCGAGCACTTGACATTCCTGGGTTATAAGAGCTGCCGGATCACGCGAATGTTATTGGAATCGTGTCTTACAAATTATACTCGAAAGGACCCCGACTGGGATTCGCGCCAAGAACACCCCCCTTCCCCCTCAGAGATGGTTGGGCACGCATCCACGCAAGAGACTTGGCTTAAAATTAGTTTTTTTTGTCGTGTCATTTTCCGTGACAGTCACTTTAAAATTATTGATGGAAGCGAAGAAGGTAATCGCCATTTAAATGGTACATTACACCAGACTAGCTTTTTTTAGACCGGTGTGCGGCGTAGAGTAATCAGGTGTGCCACGGGAGTTTGGGGGAAGATAAAAAATAAGTGAGAAAAAAAAATTAAGGCAAAAATAATATTTTAAAATCTATGTCCAAAAATTATTTTTAGAAATAACAAAACTATGATAAATTTAGTTATTTAGCTTTAAAACACAATCTTAATACTAGTGTTTTTAAATTATAACAATATCTCTCCTTAAAAAACTGATGCTGTGCCTTGACAATTGTATCGCTTTTTTAAGTGTGCTGTGAGTTTTTTTTTAAAAAAGGTGAAAATCGCTGGTCTAGTATGTTCTTTACATTCGTGTTATTGGACAGTTTCATTAAATTATATCTATAAAATGTATCAATATAAATAATTATAATAAAAGTGGGAGGATTCTATACGAGAAAGTGGTGAGCTAGCCAACGCAGTGAAAGTATAAATAACGTAATTTACCTAAAGTAGTGGGGTAGTGATAAACGTGACTATTTGGCATTTAATCTGTCTGTCCGGGTGTTTTTTCCGCGATAATAGTCAGATACGTGGATACATTTTTACTAAATTTAGCAGGAACATTCTTTGAGCCCACATCGAACGATTTACGTACCCTTCATCTATACAATAAGGCAGATTCTTTATTCTACTATGGTGTAGCTTATAAAAGTTATAATATATGGCCATAGTGTAATCCGTAAAGGTAATATAAACAGAGTGTACATAGTTTTTCAATTTGCTAATCAGTTTCAATATGGCACCCATTAAAAAGGTTTTTTGTTTTAATAACTCATCTCAAATAAAAAAAAATACTTTAAGATCAAAGCCATCATTTTGTGACAACTTAAGACATTTTTAAAAAATTGTTTAAGAATGTATGTTGTTTGTTTTAAATGTTATAAATCTTTAAAACTTGACAAATAAAACATAAATACATTAACATGTGAAATCCTTTATTAGCTTGGTCACTACATCACTTAAAAAAACTGAGTAAAAAAAATCTTAGTGTGAGATATAACGTTTTACCTCTGAAGCGAAACAACGCAGACACATTGCAATCAACGTCTTTAATAAGTGAGAAATAATAATAATGTAGAATAAAAGACAAGAGGAAGAGGGGGTTGGGGGCCGGGGGGGTTACCATCGAAGGCTCTAATGAAAGAGCGAGGAGGACTACCTTGGTGTTAAGAAAACTTTGTTGTAAAGAACTAAGAAGTGATGTGATGTGATGTGATGTGTGTGTGTGTGTGTGAAGAACCTTTGTGAGTCTGCAGCAAAGCACTGACGATGCGGAAAAGGTTTGGTAGCAGTAGCTTAATTAAGTCAATCAAAGGCATTCCTAAGGTTAAATTCATCCACAACTCAACAACAACCAACACATACAAATAATAATAAAAACATTAAAAAATCACCTTCTCCCTGAGAAGAGTGTAATTAACAACCTCTTGTGAATCCCAGTCTTATTTCCTCAATTTTTTTTTATTAGTGTTTAGAAACGGCACCTGGAATTTCCTCCGGTGCACAAAAGGGGTTCTTAAACAAACAAACAGACAGACGGACGGACGGACGGTGAGAAGGATGCGGACGGGGGTATTAAATGGTGTTTCAGGAGTAGGGACCAGTAATTATTGTAATCAAGTGGTCAGTGCGCATGCGCGAACGATGACACACGGAGTAGGTTTCCAGGAAAGAAGCTCGTGTTCTGACCGGGAGTTCAAGTCACCACAAAGATACAACTTGTTTCATTTTTATTGGTTCGATTTCTATTCTCTAAGTCTTTTTCGAATACAGTTTAAGACGATGGTAAAGAAGAAGAGAAGAAGGAAGGAGGGAAGATCAATGTTCCAACCAAGTTTTTATTGCAAAGGGCAGTGTTCTTTGTCTAAAATAAATCAAATATTGTTTTAGTGGTTTCTTTCAGTTTAATTTTCTACAGATGGTAGGTAATCACAATAGCTTTTAAATATCTGTCACGGGCATCGCGGAGTTTGAACAGAAACTTGTTCATTTCATTTGAAACATTCCTTATCAAGTGCATCATCACTTTATTATTATTATTAATTATTATTATTATTATTACCCCCCCGTATTACTACCCGTTCGAGCTATACGCACTTACGCTAATGTGTAGTTGTAGGGTGATTGTGAGATGAAATGGAGGACCTACAGTTTAACGTGGAATCCGAACCACGAGTGGAGGCCTGGCATTCCCCACATTCACAAGTTGTGATTAATACACGTCTTGGTAGATGCGAAGGAAGGGTTTGGCAATCAGATAAATCTGTGCCGATACCGAGGATTGAACCCCGGCACAGAAGTCCAACCCAAGACTACCAGGTCACCCATCATCACTGTACTCATTGACATATATATGTTTATTACATCTATTATTGTTTCCAACCTGTGGCCTGGGTCAGTTTTTTATTCAAGTCATATATTTTCCACTACCGGCTTGCTCGGCCTGTCGTAGCGTCACATGCCTTATCATCTAACTTAACATTATGAAAGGCACAACATCCAGTTCCAGTGATACATTTATCACTGAAAGGGTAAACTCACATTTCACCAATGATTCATTTTTCAGCCATACCGGGAACCAAACCCGGGAGAGGCACGCTACCGACTGAGCTAAGGTGTCGGAGCCATGATATATATTCAACAACTTTATTATTTAACGCCGCATCTTACTACCCGTTCAGGTTATACGCTAACGTACTAATACGACGGAAGTTTAGGGATGAGGAAGGTTGAATTTAGAAACAGTGTACCCGCATTTGCGTGGCGATGGTGGGGGGAAACTATTTAAGAAAAAATTCGTTACACACTAACTCCCGGTTTCTCATATAAAAAAATTGCAAACAATATGGACCTTAACTCGCATTTCCTTTAGAGAAGGTGTCGGTGACCTGGCGGTCTAGGGGTAAGGTGTCAAACTTCTGTGCTGGCGGCCGGGGTTCAATCCTCGGTCCCGACACAGATTTATCTGATTACCAAACCCTTCCTTCACCTCTGACAAGACATCTTGTGAATGTGGGGAATGCCAGGCCTCCACCGTGGTTCGGATTCCACGTTGAACTGTAGGTCCTCCATTTCATCTCACAATCACCCTACCATTACACATTAGCGTAAGTGCGGGTAGTAAGACGCGGTGCTAATAATAATAATAATTTAGAGAAGGTTATAACCAATTAAAAATGCACCACCCCATGAAACTGTGAGATTTATTTCAGGACATTATTATCGGCACGGTTCTTAAATTTGAGTTAAGTCACGTTCAACAAGTAACCAAGTGTATTAGTACCGACCGTAAATGTAACAATTTAACGTCCCATTTATGAAACAATTGCTTATATAAGCAAACGACTTACCAACTAGCTTCACTTTAGAATACACACACAAAGAAAGCCCCCTTCCCAGGTCTTTAATTCAACTCTGTGAAAGAGGGAGCCCCGATTTCACCAATCATTTCAGTTTTCAATCATGCCGAGAATCGAACCTGGAAGCCGTCACAAAGTTGAGAGTCAAGCCGCCGAGTGAACGAAGATGCCGGACAGAACTAGCTGTCTACCCGCTGCAGTGGACGTATGATCTAAGGCGTCACTCCCATGTTAGACAGACCTTCTTATGACGGGGAAATCGGGGTTAGAATCCCGGTCGGGTCTACTGAGGGTGTTTTATCCTAAATGGTTTTCCACTCTCTCACTCACTATTTTTCTCTCCACACAAATATGGGTACATTTCTTCTAAATTCAACCTCTTTTCCTTATGACATCAGAGTAATTAATACCCGAACGGGCAGTGAGACGAGATGACCAAATAAATCACTATATTATTTTCTTATCTTAATTCATTTATAGCGCGTCTGCCTTCTGAGTGATGGATCCATGTTTGATTCCTGTCGATTTTATTTTCGCCGGAGTGTATAATAAACCTCTGGGGTCTGGTAGCTGTTGTTAATTGCATTATAACGATCCATTAATCATTAAAACTAAATGCGTTAATAGACCGTCAGCTAAACTTTATTAAACTTCACAGAATTAATCTATATGTTTATTATCAAAAGAGGAAAAATTAAACGTTACGTTCAGAAATAAAAACTTAATGAATTAATAAATAAACTCAAAATCACGAAACAGAAACCAATACACTTAAAATACAAAATTCACACGACATAAACGTGTAAAAATATAAATAGTAAAATACTGAACGAGCTGACTATTATTATGACCGTTGATAGTGAAGGTGGAATTCAAGATTTCTGTGACTAACGCAATGACGAATTGCTTTGGCTCTTAAAATAAATAAAAGCATTTTTTTTTTTAAATGAAGACTACTCAACAGCTGGTTCAGTTCGCCAACCCGAGAAGCAGGTCCCTTATTTTCTTCTTTGAAGAATGTGAGGATTAATCAAACACGATCAAGGCGACTCTTAATTATCTTCAATAAAGAGCTATGATTGGCAGGAATACAACACCATTTATTAATCCAAACCAAAATGATCTTATATAATATATATATATTCACCTATTTCGATACAGCTACGCTTTCTAATCATACTTAATTAAATATTGTTAAACTTTCGTTATAGTAAAAATAATAATAGTAATAAATCTACACGTCATGATTTGTTAAAAACTAGTCCACCCATGTTTTCCTTGTTTCTTGGGCCGATGATTCACGGCAAACCATGACGCAATCTTACTTGTTATAACACGTCTAGATTAGAGAGTAGTAAACATAGCTAAAGAATGGACCAATCAAAAGACGCTTTAGGGTCAATTGGAGGGAAAGTTAAGCAAACAAAAAAAGGTTAGCCGCGATGCAAACTGTCATGTGTGATTCAGGATGTCCGAATGAAAAAAAACAACAACCGTAATTTTGACTACAGTCCTATTTTCATAAAAAGGGTCTTTTAAAAAATGCATTTTTAAAGGCTCGTTAACATTTAACCATACTATATTAGCAGGCCCAAGATTTTCATGACCTTATATGATTTTAAAAAAACTTCTAAACGCACGCAATTTAAAAAAATGGAAATTAGAAAATATACATGCCTTTAACAACCAAACTCTTGCATTTTGCTGAATATAATACAGTTGCAACTCATTAGTCCAGGATCCTTGAGACCTGATGAGTACCAGATTACATAATTCTACTCCTAAAAACCTTATACCTCTTTTACCTAGGCCCTAGGTTTGCCATAGCACTCTACATACTTAATGCTATGTCATATAAAGTAGAATAAAGCTTAAAAACAGGAAATAGTAACCGGAATTCACAGCTCCTGGTCTCTTGGAAGACATAATAATTAAGGGCTAAACTACAGACAACATACAAGTCAAAACAAGAATGTATTACCAAACACCCGGCTTAAGTTGTAAACAACCTCGGCACCTTTGTACTGATAATAGTAGTGACCTGGTGGTCGCTACTTAAACTAATGGCAGCAGATTAAAAATGGAACGAACCACAGAATGCCAGACTAAAGAGTTTCAACTGTATTCATTTACAAATATCTTCTTTAGAAGTAATAGCTACCCCCTACCAACGCAGCCCTCTCCAGACTACTTGCAGTCTCAACTCGAATGTGTATTCTGCAACCAAACAAGCAAAGAGGACACAAAGTCCATGGCCTACATTATCTTTTCATTAGAACTATGTGTTGGAAAAATTATGTTCGAGTATATATGAATTTACAAAATATCAATAGTATTTTAAAATATAAATGCTTTATAAAACTCCAAAATGCTTAAAAATTAGGTAAAATGAGGCAGATTCAACAAATATGACATTAAATTCCAAAATGATAAAAAAAACCTATAAAATATTCATTTCTACAAAAAAAAAGAAATCATGAACAGTGTTTATGTAAGTTACTCATGAAGATTTTATGTGAAGAACAAAAAAAAAATTACATTTCATCAAAACCCATGCCCTGATAATAATTAGTGTTATTTTATTGGTCTCCATGTGGGGTATTTCTCCCCCGCGCGGCCACAGCCAAGAGCGTCGCTGTTCAATAAGAACACGAATGAAGTTGGTACAAGTGGATGCCGTGCGTGTTCCAAATTTATTACTTACTCTTACTTACTAAAATTTTAAGTACGCTAGACAAAATAAAAATCATTCGCGCAAAGTTATATTTACGGTTTACCTAAATTACTAATAGTTTGAACGAAATGTTTCCAAATGTTAAAGAAGCGGGCACAAAAAAAAAAGATCTTAAACCTTTAATATTTGAAAAATTGAAGTAACTTTAGGAGAAAAAAAACCCAATATATACTTGTAATTAAATATATATTTCATTTCGTAATAATTCAAATTAAAAGTTCTCATCCTTAATATATTTCAAATTAATTAATAATTTTAGAATATTAAACTCAGCGCATCCACATGTATTAGAAAATCCTTTCACTCACTTAGGTGATCTTCTTTTATGTTGTCTACAACGTCTTTCTATCGTTTGTCAAAATAACTATTTTGTTCGCAGTCCCCCAACCCTCTTGCGAATACTTGTAAGACTTAACTTCGAAAACGCTTTCTCTCTCTCTCTCCCCCTCATTGTTGGATCATAATAGAAACATGATGCAAACATGGTGCAACCGAAAAAAAGAATAATATAGAATTATTTCTTTCGAACTAGATACCAGAAAAAAGGCTTCTCTTCCTCATTCGATCAACAACCTTATTATAGGAATGGTCCGCGAAAAATTGATCTCTCTAAACTTCACTCGGCCTACAACCTAACCTTACTGTAGGAATGCTCCGCGAATCATTGATCTCTCTAAATTTCACTCGGCCTACAACCTAACCTTACTGTAGGAATACTCCGCGAATCATTGATCTCTCTAAATTTCACTCGGCCTACAACCTAACCTTACTGTAGGAATGCTCCGCGAATCATTGATCTCTCTAAATTTCACTCGGCCTACAACCTAACCTTACTGTAGGAATGCTCCGCGAATCATTGATCTCTCTAAATTTCACTCGGCCTACAACCTAACCTTACTGTAGGAATGCTCCGCGAATCATTGATCTCTCTAAATTTCACTCGGCCTACAACCTAACCTTACTGTAGGAATGCTCCGCGAATCATTGATCTCTCTAAATTTCACTCGGCCTACAACCTAACCTTACTGTAGGAATGCTCCGCGAATCATTGATCTCTCTAAATTTCACTCGGCCTACAACCTAACCTTACTGTAGGAATGCTCCGCGAATCATTGATCTCTCTAAATTTCACTCGGCCTACAACCTAACCTTACTGTAGAAATGCTCCGCGAAAAATTGATCCCTCTAAACTTCCCTCGGCCTACAACCTAACCTTACTGTAGGAATGGTCCACGAAAAATCGATCTTTCTAAATTTCACTCGGCCTACAACCTAACCTTACTGTAGGAATGCTCCGCGAATCTTTGATCTCTCTAAATATCACTCTATCTTAAACCTTACAATAAAACGGTCCAGAACACGCTAATATATCAAGTTTAAACTGTCGTAAAAAAACACACAACTCTGGTTCAGTTGCTCTTATAATTAAATTTAAAAAATCTTCAAAATAACAGCGTTCACATTTAGGGCAATATTAAAACCTGACCCTTATCATCACGCCGGATTCCAAAGAAGATCCTTAAAAGTGACCCCACAACGAGCGGCTCAGCAACAACAAAAAAAACTTTCCGACAACAGCTCCCCAAAGAAGACATATTTACATACTTTACCGATTCTGATTTATGATTGATTAAGCTATTTAATACATCATGATACGCGCATTCGTACAGTTGTCATTGTCCATTTTGGCAGCATAAAGCCTTCTCGAGTAGAAGGTGGCTGCGTTATCTGATAGCCCATGATCCTAATTTACCACTCATTTGTAGCTGACTATTTACACACGTCCATCACAGACTCTGCCTTATAATATGAGTGAAGACTGACCCTGGTGGCGGGACGATTTCCTGGATAGATCAGTGGTTATAGTATTGGCGTACTAAGCCAAAGGTCCCGGATTCGATTTCCATATCCAGGTGTCATTTTTCAATTTAAAGAATTCTGATTTAGCCTATCGTATAACCGTTACGCTGTGTGCACAATCCAGTTTCTGCTGTCGCGGTGCATATGTAGAACAAGACAATGTGATATATATAGGTTTGTTAAGTGTCCCGTGAACTTAAAAATGTTTGCAGAACACAGCACTTAAGAGCTGAAGTTTTAGAGAAATCCGAAACTTTAATTTTTTTCAAGAAGTCGGACGTTGATGGCTGGAGATTTCCGTTAGTAGGAAAACTAACAGGGGGCGGTTGAAAATACAAATGGCAACATAATGAGTTGTGACACCCCTCTACCATTAAATTACATTTTTTCGATTTATAAAGATCAATTCTACTTTCGTTTCCCGGGCATTTATATTTCAGTGATCAACATAAATGTGGATTTTTGCACTTTTCGGAATAAAATTTTTCGAACTTTAAACTATTTTTACAAGTTTATAAAAGCATATGGTAATAGAGAATAGTTGTGTGTTCATTTCGGTAAACACCAAACTCGCTTATTATTAGAGGTTATATCAATATTTAACTTGATTGGCAATAGCATAGCTACCTGGGCAGCCTTCTTAAGGTGGGAGTGTAGGGCGCGTGAGAAAATGTCAACATAACAAAACATATCTTTAGCCGAAATAAATAAAATATTGCTCCAGTAGAAACATAAAATTTAATTGCCTTCACAAGGTGACCTCAACATTATTATTATTATTATTATTATTATTATTAGCACCGCGTCTTACTACCCGTTCGGGTTATACGCACTTACGCTAATGTGCAAATGGTAGGGTGAATGTGAGATGAAATGAAGGACCTACAGTTTAACGTGGAATCCGAACCACGGTGGAGGCCTGGCATTCCTCACATTCACAAGAGATCTTGTCAGAGGTGAAGGAAGGGTTTGGTAATCAGATAAATCTGTACCGGGACCGAGGATTGAATCCCGGCCGCCTGCACAGAAGTCTGACACCCTACCCCTAGACCACCAGGTCACCCACCTCAACAACAATTCTTGAATATCTGTCGAGGCTGTCATGGAATTTAATGACAACTTTTCATCTTAATTTGAAAAGTTTCTAAACTAATGTCGCTAAGCTCATGACAGATTTTCAACAACTGTTGATATCACCACGGGAAGAAAATTAAACTCTATATTTATACTGGAGAAATATTTGATTTATTTTGACCCAAAAAATGTTGTGCTATAAAAACTGCAAAAAAAAAAANAAAAAAAACATTTAAATTTTCTCACGTTCCCTATATCCCTACCTTAAGAACAGGTTTATTGGGGGATATAACGCTAACGACTCCAGTAACGAATTCTAAACAAAACTTGTTGAAGTTTTAATCAACACCGTTCCGCGTCACCGCCCTCCAAGGACAACTCATTCAAAGCCCGAGCAAACAAGAACGTTGCACAGTTCTGTAATTAACTGTTAATGAAAACCACGAGCACTCCTACAGATTATCTCGCAATTAGACCAATAATCTTTTAACGAACAAAGCCAACACCACAACCTTGGACAGAATGAAAAGGTTCCTTGGAAAATAATTATCTATAAATTAATAATAACATAGCTTTTTTTTAAAAAAAGACGGTATAATTCAAAAGGAACGATTCTTTTTTTCCCCTCAACAACAGTTATTTTAGTGTTTAAAAAAAATAATCTTTCGTAGCGCGGACAAAATTATTGGTGAACTAAGACTACCATGGCAGCAGAGCTAAAAAAACTTGAATTTTAAAATGCCCTGAATTTTCCTAGTTTTCCAGACATCTTTTCATTTTCTATTCTCCGTGTTTCCTTTGTGACAGAATATATATTTTTTAAAGCAAAGCGTTTCAATATTCATCATGACTATACGTTGTAATGTGTTAGGGATGAAGAAGTCTGAATTTTGAAGAAGTGTACCCAAATTTGCGCGGAAAAACATTTATGAAATATCACCCTGAGTACACCAAACCATACCCGCCTCGTTGGGGTAGTTAACTAACGCGCTAGTTTCGTGTTGAGCTAAACTGCCGAGGACGGGGAGATCGAGGTTCGAATCGCACTCGGGTGAACTGGGAGTGGTTTTTCTGCAATTGTTTTCCACTCTCCCTCCACAAAAATGCGGCTTACCTTACTATGTATTCAAACTTCCCAATTCCTAGACCATTAGCGTAATTATTACTTAAGGTTATAGCCCAACGCGGTGCTAAGTATTATTATTATTACACCAGACCAGGATTCAAACCCTGATCTTCCCATTATCAAAGGTCTAGTCTATTGTAAACAAAACATCTTAGACCATGCGACCACTAAAACTAGGTTTTCAGGTACTATTTGTGTCCCTGTGTAAATGTGGTATAAAACAAACAATCTCATGTTATGTTTGTATGTCTCGTTTGGGTGTTTTGTATTTTTAATAGGCCTATACAAAAAACATATTTTCTATTATTATTATTATTAGCATCGCGTATTACTACCCGTTCGGGTTATACGCACTTACGATAATGTGTAATGGTAGGGTGATTGTGAGATGAAATGGAGGACCTACAGTTTAACGTGGAATCCGAACCACGGTGGAGGCCTGGCATTCCCCACATTCACAAGATGTCTTGTCAGAGGTGAAGGAAGGGTTTGGTAATCAGATAAATCTGTGCCGGGACCAAGGATTGAATCCAGCCCGCCAGCACAGAGGTCTGACACCTTACACCTAGACCGCCAGGTGACCCCATATTTTCTAACTTTGATTTTAGTTTTTAGTTGTGAACTATTATATTAGTCAAGTATATAAATTACATGATTTTTAGTTGTCTTTGGTTAGATTCCCTGACATTTTCCGGTTATTCCTGAATCTGTCAGGTTTTACCTACTTGTCATCATGATTATAAAGTCCTACTAGTGAGCATCAGATAATTATTTTTTTTAACACCAATTCTTACTACCCATTCGGGTTATACACCTATGCAATAATTACACTAATGGTTTAGGGATTATTGAGGTTTAATTGAAAGGAAGTGCACACGGATTTGCGTGGAAGGAGAGTGGAAAAACACCCTCAGTGCACCCAATCTCTCCGTCTACGGCAGTCTAGTCTAACAACGAGAGTAGCGCGTTAGACCACGCGGCCACCGAAGCAGGTATCATATTTTTTTGTTTCATTCCAAAGAGCCAGCTTAGCGAACCGCCCCTTACCTTACTAAGGTAATGGAGAAGGGAAGAAAGGGTTTCGGGGGGGGGAGGGGAGGGGGGAGGGGGGGGGCGTGTGCCAGATGATAAATATTAACAATGATACTTGCGATGAACGAAACTACAAAGGTTCCAAAACATTACAAACTTTTTTAGTTCAAAAATTAGTCCAAATTCAAAGTGTCTAGTTCACCTCGAAAATTCAAAGAAGTTTTGTAAATTGCTGCTATTTTAAAATTAACAAAAATGATATTTTCATTTCTAAGATTATGAGTGTACTTTTAAAATTATTGTCCAAGCTACAGACTTATTTAGATAAAAGGGACAGTTTTTGACTGTTATAAAATCTACTAGTCGACCTCGGTGGTATTGGCGTAAAGTACTCGCCTCAAGACCCAATGTTCAAACCCAACCGAGGTCTACGGATACAAATCTGTAGCACAACTTCCTTAGGAGGGGAAGTAAAGCCGTCGGTTCTTTGCCGATCGTGGACATGTAAAAGAACCCCGGAAGGTATGTGAAAATATCTTTCCAGGCGAAATTGGTGGGCCCATTCACGCTCGCTCATCTCATAGGAATTCAGTGAAAATAATCTACAAACACAATTTTCATATATTCCTACGTCAAGTCATGTGATAGATATTATCAATAACTATTAAATTGCAATAGTAAAAAGTTACGACATTTTAATTTAAAAAAAAACAGTGATGCAACCAGATACGTGTAACTGTAAAATATGTCAATAGGAAAGGCTTTCAAAAAGAACAAACAACAAAACACAACAAAAATAAGAGAAGAAGAGAGAGAGAGAGGAAGAAAGATTGAACACAAACACACAAACAAAACACAACATAACACAAACTAGTAGAAGTACCTTGCCGACACTTAAACTCGCAGTAAGAAAAGGGGAAAAGTTTCAGGATCGTCTTCCTTCTTCCTCGCAACCGCCGCTCATTTTCATCATGCATGACACATTTTGTTGTTTAAAGTGTAATTGATGGATTAATTCTCAGCGGGGCCGTGGTCCATCATCCCATCAACCCCCCTCCCACCCCCCTCTTGTTTAAAGTCAAATGGGGCTGCCTCCTCCTCCCTTCTACAAACTAGACGCCTTCAATTTAAAATGATGGAAGAGCAGGGATGAAGGCAGAACTCGTCAGGAGGTGAGAGAAAGCTTCAGTGGGGAGTACACTGCGTTGCAATAAAATATCTACACTCTACCAGCAATCATTTTCCCGCGGCGTCACACTTTGCGTTTACAGCTAGACGCATACATACTAATTACGCTAATAGTGTGGGGATGAGGCGAAATATAGAGGATATGTATCCGCATTTGCCTGTAGGGGTAGTAGGACTTAACATAACGGGCCCAGATTCAAACTCCAACCTCCCCATCACCGGCAAACCAGACTAAATGTGTTTCACTTTTAGACCGTGTGTCCACCGGTGCAGTTAGCATTAATTATTTTTATTATAATCATCACTGCATTTCAAAAATACCCTGTTGGGCTTTGCGCATATGTACTAATTACACTAATGTATTATGGAGAGGGAGGAAGTGCAACCACATTTGCATGACATGAGATCCGAAAACAATTTATAGGAAAAACACCCTCACTACACCAGACCGGGATTCGAGCCCCAATCTCCCTGTCATCGGCAGTAAAGTTTACCCTTAGGCGAGTTTTACTCAAAAAAACAAACCTACCTTACTAATCACAATAAACACTCTTTATACAGTGTCTATTTAATTTACACAAAAAATTTCAAATATTTTGAACAAACTTCAATTTTTCAAAAATGATTTATATGTAAACTTGTACCCTAAAATTATTTTTAATTTATAAATATAAAAATGTATCCATATTAATTATTATGAAAAATATTTCCAGATACCCATAATGGATTCATAGCTACTTCAAGGCCGATTTTGAAACATTTCAAATTATCTATAATTTTTCATAAGTAAGCTACTCTTAGATTAATTTATTTTAGAAAAATAAATATACACTTGTGTTGATAATATAAACTGATTCCCGAGATACTAATTTAGAACAGAATTGTTGGAGCCATTTTCGAAAAATTAAAATTTTGGAAAAATCAGTCATTATTAAGCTACAATAATTTTTTTTAGAAAAAACAAATACCCCCCTCCCCCCCCCCCACACACACACATATATATATACATATATATAAATATATATATATAATTATTTATAGTGTGAAAAACTTGAAAATATTCCCATTTTGAGCAAAATCGCTAGAACAATTTTTTTAAATATTCGAATATTTAAAAAAACTTATCAATAAACTACCTTTATACGATTTTTCCCTCACAAAATCAGTTTATAGTTTTGTCATGTCAAACACTCCCCAGTTATATATTTTAAAG
>CABFVX010005009.1:39787-56363 GCA_902151425.1 Timema shepardi
CTAGATGATTTCTCATCCTCCTTCCACGCAAATGCCGGTATAGATCCTAATCCCTAACATATTAACGCAGTTATTTTTAGCACCTCGTCTTACTAAATATTCGGATTATAAGCATAAGTATTAAATTACACTAATGTGTTAGGGATGAGGAAGGTTGAATTTGAAGGAAGTCTACCCACATTTGCGCGCAGTAAAAGGTGTTGAAAACAATTTAGGGTAAACCAACCTCAGTACACCTGACCGGGATTCGGACCCCGATCTTTCCGTCATCGGCAGTCTCAGTAAATCCCGAGTGTGACTGACGCCTTAAGCCACTCGACCACCGAAGCGGGTGACAGATACCAAGACGCAATGGAAACCCCCGGACCTTGCCCTGAATCGAACCAGTGTCCACGGTACGGCTGGTCACGGAAGACATAAGGCTTTTACAGCTGGCGGTCCGCGCGACCACTTATGCTAAACACCTCATCCCCCTCGCCCGTAACTAGCCGGGCAGTGATGAAAACTGAGAGAAGAGCGAATTAACGATACGGCGCTTAATTATATACACTTCTCGGCGATCACGAGATACCCCCCTACCCTCCATGATCCCCCTTCCTCACCCAGTCTTACCACTGGTAAACCCGCAATCGGTGGCCGCATGGTCTAAGGGTTCGGCTAAATTGACAAGCGTGTGAACGAGCGAGCGACTGAGCGACTGGGTGGCCAAACTGACGGGCGAGCGCGTGATTAGCAGATAGCTCTTGATAGTTGTTGACGAGGAGGCAAAGGTTCGAATCTTGGCTCAGTGAACTGAGGGTGGTTTATTGACAAGTGATTTGTTGTTGTGGTTTTCCCATCCTTTATCCATGCTAATGGTGATTTTTATTTGTAAAGGCCTACTTTGATTATAATATTGAAGTATTTTAACATATTGGTCTATGATTTTACCAATTAAATTAGGCCATTAGTAGCAAGTGCGCTAAACTTATCAATAATTATAAAAAAAAGTCAAATATCATATCAAATTAAGAAGTTTTCCTAGAACTTAATGGGCAATACAATAATATTGCCTAGCGCCTGTAACCTAGACTGTACCGGCTCGAGTGCGTGCTTCAGTCTGGCCACCTCTCATTGGATTATTATTAGTACCACGTCTTGCTACCCGTTCGGGTTATACGCACTTACGCTAATGTGTAATGGTAGGGTGATTGTGAGATGAAATGGAGGACCTACAGTTTAACGTGGGATCCGAACCACGGTGGAGACCTGGTATTCCACACATTCACAAGTTGTGATTAATACACGTCTTTTCAGAGGTGAAGGAATGGTTTGACAATCAGATAAATCCTCGGTCCTGGCACAGATTTAACCCCGGACCCCGAGCACAGAAGTCTTCAATCAAATATATGTAGGTCTATGTAACCTAAAATCTAACACACACAGTTGCGACAAGATATGGAAAACTCAAGAGAGCAATAGCAAAGTCAATGGCAAAGAAATGACACTGTTATATAATCAATAAGTACAAATGCATATGCATATTGTAGGTAGGCTAGTCAATTTAAAAAAAGATAGATTGTATAGTATTACTACATAGGCTTGTCCAATAACTTTAGGCCTACAACTAAGTTAAATATCAAACCTACATAATATCTACTCTTATATTTGTAGTTTTGATAACCATCAGAATAATTGTACTTTCAACAACAAATATTTAATATTTGATTCAAAGCCCTTAAAGAACAACTAAAGATAAGAGTGTATGTTTAAATTTAATATGATACTTTACCATCTATACCTCAAAATGGATCATTGTGTACAGACAGTTAAACATTATTTAAAACCATGTTCACATTTACCGGTACTTACCTCCCACCAAATGTTCACAAAAAATATTCATGTATGATACATAAAATTGCGACACTCGGCATCTTATTCCACATTTGGGCAAAAGTGTCAATAAACAGGATTTTAGAAAATTTTACTTGAACATAATAACATCCAGTTCACCATGAAAGAATGGTTGATTCTGACAAACACCTCGTGGCTTACACACCTCTCCAACACACGTCTTGGGTGTGGTGTGCAGAAAGAGCCATTGTTTCCCAATAAATACATCTAGAGCAGTGTCTTGTCATGTAGTGTAGTCAGGGTAAGCAGAGCTCCTGTTATCTGTTCTAATCATTCAGCAGAACGTTCATGGGTCAGGTATCAACAGAAATACATTACCATGTGAGGTGTGTAGAGCCAAGTCTAGATACAATTGGTCAAACGGGGACAGAGTGGGGGAAAACATAGCACAGGTACAGTTTTAACAAGCTCTGCTTACCATGCCAACAGTCCAAGACACGTCACTGCTTTATATAATGTAGAAATGTATCAATTTTATGAGAGTGGATGTGTGCCTAACAAGGTTGGGCAGTTTTGCATGGAGTCTTGAGTCTGTAAAAAACTGTAAAAAAAACATTCTCAAAGAAGCTCCCCATGAAGTAAATTGTATTGGAACATTTTAATGCAGTAATTTTGTTATTATTAATTAGTATACATTTGCCATTTCTAAAGGAGTTTGAGTCTTACAATAGAAAAATAGAAGAGCCAGAGTCGAAGGCTTGGCGTACAACTCCCTGGTGTGTAAGAAAATGATAAAACACATAGTAAATTTAATGTTTGGACAGAACAACGTTCAAGTTTTAATAATAACCTACACCCTTCTTTTAAAATTACTGTACTTAGCATCTTGTTTTCCTTCATTCGTGCCAATCATATTAATTAATTAGGATTTTTTCATGCGGCTTTCATTTGATCAGTTGTTGTGAACATTTTTATTCTTTCACTTTTTAAATTATAAAATTTCATATAAATACGGTTGCTTAAGTTTGCTTTGGCAAAATTGTGGGATTAGGTATTCAATCACTGATTGTATAAGAACAATTGTTTTAGTGTATTACACCAGTAGTGATGTGAAACTTTTTAAGCATACGCAGTCTCAAAGAATTTTGAGCTGGACCATTAATGGAGCTCAATAAACTGTTTCATTTCTGTTGCCATTTGTTTGTAAATAAAATTTAGGCCTACTCCAAATACAGCCTTACATGGGAATATAAGTTTATTTGTGATGGACAGCCAAAACGCTACACACATTATATTTTACAGATACGATAAAATTGACGCTCTTAATAGAATTCAGTTTTATAGAAGCAATTGATTATTATATATGGAAATTCACAGTAAGCTTCTTGTAGTAAGCCACTATATTTAATTAAATACTTGAAACTCTTAAAATAAATATTTTAGTTTGATTGTTTAGCTGCATCACTTAAATGCATAACAATAATGATAACTAGGGTTGGTCTATATATATTTTTGATTTCTCCCACTAGTAGGTTTACCGGTGAGCATTTATATAGCCTGCAGTAAGCCTATTTGAGAAAAACAGGAACACTAGTATTTGTTCATTTATTTTAACCTCGCCTGCACCAGCGAGCTTGTGGACAAAAGCTTTTGTCTCATTTTGTGTAGTTTGCTGCCAGGTGTAGAAAGTTATTATTATTATTATTATTATTGTCTTTATTTACATGACGAAATTACACATAAGCCTTCTCTTACATTTAACCATGTCTTAAGTTAACATTACACTGAATTGATCAATTATTATCATTAAATAAAACACAGAAGACAAGTATTTGAGGAAAACATACACATTAACATAAAATATATAAAATATTGCAATGAGATAAACGCGTAAAAAACCAGCAACAAGAACAGTAATCAACTTGAACAAAGTAAATCTAGATCAGTAGTGGAAACCGAGAGATAAAATAAAATAAAATAAAATAAAATTAGTAAACATGCACACACACCCGAACACACATGTATTATGCCACAGCTTCATGTCATCTAAACTGCAACACCGCCATCTCATTAATGAAAACAAACGGATACTCTGGATGACATGTAAGACATTTTGTGGTGTTCTGGTATAAGAAATATTAAAAATGTAATTACAGATTTTGTTCTAATGTTTATATTAAACTAGGCCTCTTTCTATATTTTAATCCGCAACTTAATCTAGAAAAAAAAGTCGACAAACTTAAAGGCCAGTTACATTGCTGAAGTAGGACAATGTCCCAGGATGCATTGCTATTCTTAAAGTGAAATTGTTAGCTTGCAGTATCAAAGTTATATATAGGACCTATTTCATGTATAGTACTCTTACAGTCAATGTCGAAAACATGTTTTCTTATCAACATAATATTACCAAAATGTATTTTTGGACACAAAAGACACCCAGAATTACTGCATACTAATATTAAGATTGTCATTTCTTTTAACAGCAATAGTTAATTAACTAGATTGTTTTAAAATATCATCTTCACCTTGACACCATCTTAATTTTAATCCATTCATAGTATTCCTTTAAATGTATTACGGTATATTTTTCTTTAGAGGATTATCAATGTGTGTCAGAATTTGCTTCTCGAAACAGCTAAAATTTGTTTGCAGAATTTTAAGGCACTAGAATAGTTGATCAGAAATTCACAAACATCAAAAACAAAGAAGGTTTAAAATGTTCTTGGGTGTAGGTGCCTAACAGTAGAACAAACAGGGAGGAGGATAATACAAATGAGAATACACATTTGACGTCACCCCCCTCCCCCTATCACTCCATATTAGATAACATTAAATTCCTAAAGATACATTACACACCCCTTTATCAGTTACCTTCCGTTTTCCAGGAATTTAGTTCTTAGTGACCAACTGAAAAATGTGGATTTTCTGTGCTTTTCATAAAGTATAATTTCAACTCTTAAACTAGGCCAATATTTACAAGTCTATATATGTAATGTGGCAGATAAATAGTTAAATGTGTTTATTCCAGTAAACACCAAACTCATGTAGGCCTACTGTTGAAGGTTATTTCAAAATTTGAACTAAGCACAACATCTGAATAGAGATATTTCAGCTACCAAGGTATTCCCCTTAGCCTGCCTGTCGATTAACATTTAAGTATTCCAGGCAATGTGGCGCAACATTATTCATTAGCATTTCCTTCTTTTTTCCGATTAAACTTACAAACAATATATCTTAACTAATATTAGCATATACCAATTTATTCTTGGTGTGTCCAATTGTGAATAATAATGCAGTTTGGTAAAGTTATGTAACAGATAAAATATGTTTCAAGAATTAAGTGTCTAAGCATACTATCAGTCCTGTATTTTGAAAAAAGTAACTAACTACCACATTTTAATATGCTTACGAAATGTTTCATACCTTAAACTAAAGAGGCTTAGTTAAAGAGATATTTTTTTTCTATTTGTTATTTTCAGTTGATATATTGACTAGATCCATAAAGAAATAGTGGTTATAGAATGAAAGATCATTTACCTCTTGATTGTTGCTAACATAATATTTATTAATCCTTTTGCCATGCTATTACTGTTGACTATGGTGGAATGTGGCATGGGTTAAGGTAAGAATTTTTGCAGTTTTTATGATAAAAGAACAAACCTTTCTTTGGCAAAAATAACCCAAATACCGTTTCACTAGATACTTTTAGTTTAACTTTTTACACATATCGATCTCATAGTTTTTTAATGTGTGTCATGAGCATTGAAGTATTTGACTAGAAACTTGTTAAACTACAGTAAAAAATCCTGTTCAGATTCCTCAATGCAAAGTCAAATGGACCTACAATTCAAGAAATGCTGAGATTACTCTGTGTATGAAATTAAACCAAACTACCTATCTGACAAAACTATATTTGATTTAAATTTTGTTCAAAAAAAAATAATTTTTTTGTCATAAAAACTGAAAAAACCCACCTTATTTTAAATATTTATTGACTGTAAAAACAGCCTTTGACTTAGTAGAATAAACTATGGGTTTTGACAGTAAATTATCTGTATTTGATAAAAACTTTTATTCTTATCAAAATAGATACTTGTTAAAATAATTTTGTATTTATAATTATCTATACAAAAACTTGGAATGAAAAAAAAGATCTAGGCCTAGAACAGTAATTTAAATATTCACCCAGTTACAGCATTGCTATATTATATTGTCTAGCAAAGTTCAAAATATTTTGACCACTGTTCCTGGGTTCAAATGTCCTGCTATGTAATATATTAATTGTAGTTATTATTACATACCTACATAACCTATAAACCTACTTACTTAACCAAGTAGTCCAACCAAACTTTATTTTAAAACTCCCTGACTTTGCAGTTTTTCCAGAGTCAATTTCCAACTTTTCCGGTCACTGTATATTACACAAATTTTGTTATGATCACAACTTAATATAATATTTCTAGACAAAAACACATTCTGTAATAATAACTTAAAGATTTCAGTGAGATCATTTTGAGACATTTAAAGATTGCCTTACATCAGTATAGTTTAAAATTGTTGTTAGAGACACTCTTTTAGAGTTTATTTATCCTATAATTTGATATAATTACCGTGCATGCGCATTACAATGTCTCAGCTTTGACTGAAGACTAGAGGGGTGGAAAAGTGACACGAAAATAACATTTTGACAACTGAGATTAGTATGCTTGACTGGGACAACGATGTTATAAGAGTTTGGTGGTGTGTATTAACTGGAAAAAAATTGTTATTATGACTATTGTAAATAAAAGTTGTGTATTTTTTTTACTGTGCATATGGGAATATTCCAGAAATTTTATAAATGTTCCCTGAAATTTCAATTTTTTCCAGATTTTATAAGTTGCATGACACTCTGTTAACCTAGCCATGTTAGTGTTGAGGTTAGATTAAGTAAATATGGGTAGCGTTAAAATAACCAACATTATAAGGATGCATTTTTATTTATCAAGAAGCTTCGTCTGATGTTTTATACTACAAATTTAAAGTGGTGTCACTCATCTTGTGGGTCTAATTAGATATTATGTTCATTAAAATAAATATAAAATATTTTACTCTTGCTGATGTTTAAATACTATATATCCATTATAAAATGTAGTCTCTGAATAAAATTTTTAAAGTAATTTGGTTATGTAAACGATCATATTATGTTAAATACAGATAGTTTGTCATTGTTGCATCAAAGATGCAAAGACAAATTTAGCAAAAAAAAAAGTACCAACAGGTTTGCCACTATTTTTAAATTACCAAATTTCCTGTTTTTTCCAAGAAGCTTAAATTATATTTAAGAAAAGCGCAATAAAACCCCTTTTTTAATCAAACTGACTAAGTGTGAGGTCATGTAAATTAAGTTTAAAACAAGATAATTTAAGATTGGTGGGGAAATACATCTTCTTTCACTTCACAACCCTCATTTAAGGAGCAGTAAGACACGATAAATTCAGCGTGCTTAATTCTTCAGTTTAATTTAACGTCCATCCAAAGACCAGACCCTTTTAAGCTTTCGATTAAATGTTCCAAATTAACAAATATTCTAGTATTTTTACTTGATTTTGCAAGATTCCTGTTTTTTCTAGTTGTGTGGCAACAATGATAAACCTACCATATCGAGATTTATATATGGTTAGATAGAACACAAATTCCATCTTTATTGTTTCAAGAAAGTGTTCATAGTCTGTCCTTTTTATGAAGGGCATTGCATGGAAAGTAAAATATGTTGATAAACAACCGGCAAAATATTTCAATATAAACCAAAAATTATGTTACCAAAACACAAATTATCTTCTCTTCATTAACAAGGTGTAATGGTTTTGCCTTTATGGTGTATGACAGCCCTAAATATTGGGTTACTTTCTAGAACAATGGTATTCAACCTGAGGTGGCGTCAGGAGGGGTGAATGTGATAGGAGTTAAAATTTGGGTGAAAGTGGTACATTCAAAATAATAATTTAAAGATAAAGAAATATGAAAAAATGTATGTGCGTACCAACATATCTAGTTTAACATTCCCTAGTGAAAGTACAAAGTACAAGTTGTAATACAACTGTGGTTAGGCCTTTTTTTTTAGTAGGAGGGGAAAGTTTGATATAGCTAAGTTTTGCAGCCAAACATTTTCATGAGATAAGTTAATTAGTTTGACAGATTTAATTAGCTCTTTGTGGCAGTAGAAAATATTCCGATTTTTTTTTCTTCAAAAATTCAATAAATTTAGTCTAATTAATTTTGTGTTAAGAAACTTAGATTATCATTTATAGTTTGGGTCATTGCATTCTGCGCCTGTAAGTTGAATGTGATAGGGGGGGAATTCGATACACCACATGGGATGTATAAGACAAGGCAACTTTGGTGGTCTTGAGGTAAAGTGCTCACCTCAGGTCCTGATGTTGAGGGTTCAAATCCAGCCGGGGTCCACTGATTTTTCTTGACTGATAACACTATGTAGCATAATTCCTTCAAAGGAAAGAGAATCACCATGTCGATTGTGATATGTCAATAGAACCCTGGAAGGTATTTGAAAATACCTTTCTCAGTCAAATTGGCAGGCCCTTTCACTCACTTTCATATAAATTCTCATGTGCTGATAATTAGTTGGTTCAGAAAGTGCACATTAAATACCTCAAGTAAACAAACAAAGTTTAACGTACCATTTCAAGTATAATTCAAGATAGGTCTCTTTCAAATTTTATGTTTGATAAAGATTTGTATTTTGTTTGTTCAGTAAAAAAGGCAGCCATATGTCTTCTCAAAAAAGAAAACTTTTGAGGAAATTGCTTGTCCCAGATATTATAGAGGTGGTTGACCGGTTTAAATATTCACTCGGATAACTAGCGGATGTTTTTGAAAGTGTTTACGCCTATTAAGTTATTTTTGGTGTCTCTGAAACACAATGGGGAATGATAACACCTCGGTTGATATTTTTAGATATTTGCTTATAATTAGTTTTGAAATTAAATATCAAAACTGTAATTCTATAGTGACCTACCAAATGAAAACTAGTGTGGCAGAAGTTGTTTTATGAGGACATGGTCCTAAAAAATAAAAATTAAAATTTAATCAAAAATAATGTATTTTTAATTTTTTATAAAAGTTTTGCATAAATCTAATTCTGTTAATTCAGGCATTTAGTAGGCATACTTTACAACTTTAGGTCTGTCTCTCAACCACCGCAATGCGCTGTTTGGGCTGCAAGGATGGGATGCTACAATGAGACTAACAATGTCTCTTGACATTAATTCTAAATGTATGTATATATAATTACTTTAAACCAATCCTTCATCTTCTGACTTCCTGCCACTTTTCAATTTATAATTGTTTTATAATTTCACTGATAAATGAGCCAAGCAACAGAGCCTTAGATTCCTTAATCTTTTTCGTAGCGCCCCTTTACTTGGTATAGGTAGGCTACATTGCTTTAAAATCTGCATAATTTACACGTCAGCTTGACCAGCCTTGGTTCGACTAGTGAACAAAATATTTTTGAGAAACAGAATTAAAGTCATTGGTCATTTATCGTGACAACACCACTGGGAATAATGTGTAAGCACCTTACCACTATAATATACTGTATTTTAATTTAAATACCAAATCATTAAAAATTTAATACATTCATTATACTCACAATAAAATTGTGAATTTAATGATACTATAATTATTTTATTTTTACAAAATTAGATTACCTACTCAATAAAACTCAAGTCAAAAAGTAAAAGTACTGGACCAACACATATTTGAGCCATGATCCCTTTGATATGATGCCATTTTATACAAAGAAAGTTAAATCTTTTAGTTTGTGAATAGACCCTAATAGGTGAGATTATAATGTATTAGTTTGGAACGGTAAAAAGGATAAATCAAGTCAGCCAAGTTGGCCTGGTTACCGTAATAAAGGTTAGGTAAAACTAGGTTGGAAAATAGCCTAATAATATATTTAGGCCTACGTATTATTTGGCCCTAAAATATTTATAATTACAGTTCTTTATTTTAATATTTGACTTCCAATGGGTGAGTCAGCTCAGATCATTACTAAGTTTTCAGTTATAATGGAGCCTTGTGTGAGTTTGCTGGATGTAAAATTGCTATTGGATTGGCAAGAGTATTTTCGTTTGGATAAGAAAAGCATCGTCCTAGGGTAGTCAACCATTTACAAGAAGGTGGTTGTAGAAGATTATTGTGCAATAATCAGCTCTATAAAATACGTTAGGCTTCGGTCATACAATTTTACCAATTTTTCAACAGTGTTTGTTCTTGCACCACTTAGGTGAGTTTGGTTTTGAATTGTTTATTAAAAACAAGGTTTCTTAATAATTTTGAATCATATATCATTGGGTTCTCCGCATTTTTGGGAGTGTTTATTATTCATTGTTTAACATGATTAATTTATTTACTAGAAAGCTATATATGTTTTATATGTAGGCCATGGGAAAAGATTACTGGCAGCACCCAGATGCAGATGTGAGGATAACATTTGTATAGATATAAGAGAGATAGGGTGTAATCAGATAACCATGGAAAGAATTATCTAAAAATATGGGTAGGTGGCGTACTTTAGTGAGTACAATAATGAACTTTCAAATCCCTAATGGCATAGAATAAGTATGTGGGTAAGGCCAATTATATATTTTAATTTTATGTACACACTAAGATGTGTTTTCCATTCCAAGTTATTTTTCTAAAAAATGTTTTATTTGAGGTATTTACAGTGCAACTTTTGAATCAATTGACACAAAATAATTTCTATGAGTGTGCACGAAAGGGCCTACTAATTTTGCCAGGAAAGGTATTTTTAAATACCTTCCAGGATTCTTTAACATGCCACAATTAACATGGGATTGACCGTTTTACTTCCCCTCCGAAGAAAGTTGTGCTACTGCTCAAGAGAAATCCGTCAACCCCGGTTTGATTTGAACCCATAAAAATTGAGCCCTGAGGCGAGCGCTTTACCCCAAGATCATCAAGGTCGACTACTTCAGGTTGAATACATTTATAATTTAGACTAAAACCCAGGTGAAAATAAATCACATGTGGTTTACCCTACATTTTAACTTAAGAGAAAATGTCATAATTATAGTTTACTATATAAATGGTCTCACCTTCTTTTTATCATATCTTTGTAGCCTCTCATCCGCCAAGTACTTGTAGTACAGAGTTCTTGCCAAAGTCCCATGAGGCCTATACATACTTCTCAAAACATCGGAATTTTCATCATAAACATGCACATTGACAGGAGGATCAATGTTATTATAACCGTTGGTACTTTCGCAGTACATGTAATCATTGTTTTCAGTCACAGCTGGCGTGAGTGGTTGATCCATTTTTCATTAACTAATTTTCCCTAACCCGTACTTACATCAAACGATTATCATTTAGTAGGTAGATAAAAACTTTCCTAGACAAACAATAACACTAGACTGTCAAGTAGGCTAGGTCGTTCAGTTTTAAACCTGACATTCGCAATAAGAACAATTGATATCGTGACCAATATTTGAAGTACATAGAACATATAGACTACCAAATTAATCGTATTTTCAAAAAAAAAAGTGTATTATAAAATAAATATACAATGTTTAAATATTAACACAATGTAAAGGTTCACCATACAACACAGAAGGCAGCCATGTTGGACTTGTGCTGCCCTCTTTGAGGCGAGACACTTAAAGGAAAGTTTGAACAACATAAAATCGGCTCATTGATACTGGTCGGTGGCTCGGTCGGATAAGATTAATGGTTTTAAAAAGCAAAGAGCTATTTTAGAAAAATGTTAGATGAAAATATATTATGAAAAAAATCCGCAGGAATAACACGTTCGTCATACAGCAAAACAGTTGATTTAATTCATTGTAATATAATATAAATAATTAATTATTGTTATGATAATATTATATTATATTGATAATCGATTAATTATAATATATTTAACATTATAATAAATTAATTAATTACGTGTAATAATATATTATATAAAATAATTATCTATGTACATATTATATGTAATCTTGTATATAATATGGACGATATACTTGTGTACACTTATATACATAATTAACAACACATATAAGTCACTATCTTTATATTGGTGGCCTATATTAAGATATATAGTGTGTAAATTTGTAAGCTACGTATATTGATAAGTAATTATAACTAGGGGTGTGCGAGTACTCAAATGTTCAAATCTACAATTAGTAGCTGCTCGAACTCTACTCGGAGAATCTTACAAAACTAGAAAAATTTGAGAACTTGTCATTTTATTCTTCTCGAAAATTACTAGTTTGATTAATTTTGTTAAATTGTAAGATATAATTTCATAGCAAATAGAATACATCAATATTTTATTTTGTCTGATTAAAAAAAATACAATTATATTAAATTTATTTGAAAATTCGAATTTGTTAATGCATGGATCTATTACAGAAATTCAACTTGAAATATATATCGTACAAATATTGCTCTATACTATCACAACTCTAAAAAAAAAAACTTATTATTAAAACTGGCCTCAAAGTGAAAAATACTTACTCGCACAGCCCTAATTATAATAGAGTATAACAAATTAAATTACTTGTGTTGTTATAACACAAACATATTATTCTTGTTACATATTATGTAGGCATCATTTAGCACCACGTCTCGCTGGCATTTCTGCTCATATAATTTTTAAGCTGATGTGGTCGATATGATGAATTTTGCGATTAAAAGGAGTGTACCCGCATTTACGAGGAGGGAGAGTGGGAAATCA
This sequence comes from Timema shepardi, assembly GCA_902151425.1. Taxonomy (NCBI): domain Eukaryota; kingdom Metazoa; phylum Arthropoda; class Insecta; order Phasmatodea; family Timematidae; genus Timema; species Timema shepardi. The sequence continues at coordinate 52,389 of CABFVX010005009.1, forward strand.
TTTAATAAATCCACCCTCGGTTCACCTGACTGGAATTAAAACACCGTCATCGGCAGCCCAGTTTTTTGGGAGTATTTTTATTTTAATTTATGGTATAAGTGGCTACTATTTTTTTTATCAGGGCAGTTGATGTGTATTTTTTTTTTAGCCAGCTTGACAGCTAGAACATGCATTGCAAACTATAATTATGCCTATAGTCTGAACAGGTAGTAGTAAAACGTGGTAAAAACAACAGTTTAGAGCTCTAACAGACCAAATTATCCGGACAACAATTCATCAGTATGAATGGGGAAAAAAATGCAAGTATACCAAAAATATATTTTCCAACCTTGCCTCGAATAGAATCTGGGATCTTTTATAGAATCACTATCAAATGAGATAAGGTGTAGAGTCCCACTTCGGTGGTCGTATGGTCTAAGACGTTACTTTCACAATAATATGTTATTTTATTTATTTGAAGTAGCTAACGTGTACTTTCTGAAACGACTGATTATACCAGCACACATTAATTTCTATGAACGAGCGGGAAAGGGCCTACCATTTTTTTCCGGGAAAGATATTTTCACATTCCTTCCAGGGTTCTCTTACATGCCACAATCGACATGGGACCGACAGCTTTACTTCCCCTCCGAAGTAAGTTGTGCTACGGAATGTTAGCGCTCAAGAAAAATCCGTCAATCTCGGCTGGGCTTGAACCCACGAACATCGGGTCCTGGCCTGAGGTGAACACTTTACCCCAAGACCATCGAGGTCAACTTTGCAATATATTGCATTGTCGATGACGGGGGAGATCAGGGTTCGAATCAGGGGTGGATGTATCAAGGCTGTTTTTTCCCCTAAATTGTTTTTCACTCTCTCTCCACGTAAATGCGGATATACTTTTTTTATAATTCAAACTTCCTTATACCAAAGATTTTAGTGTACTTAGTACAAATGAGTATAGCCCGGACGGGTAGCAAGATCCACTGCTAAAACAAAATCAGATCGAGGTTAACTTTATATGGGCCTATACAGTTAAGTTATTCGAGGTTTTAAGATATAAACCTTTGACAAGACATCTTGTGATGTGGGGAATGCCAGGCCTCCACCGTGGTTCGGATTCCACGTTAAACTGTAAGTCCTCCATTTCATCTCACAATCACCCTACCATTAAATATTAGCGTAAGTGCGTATAGCCCGAACGGTTAGTAAGACGCGGTGCTNCGTATAGCCCGAACGGTTAGTAAGACGCGGTGCTAATAATAATAATAATAATAATAATAATAATAATAATAATAATAATAATAATAGCTATAAACTTTGAATTACATTCCATTCCATTCCATCAAATCCGAAATTGGGTTCTATCTGGATTTTAAAATTTCGAATAATTCAAATATTTAGATTCCGAACTTTTAATCGAATCCGATTCTTGGTTAAACTTAGGAATCGAATTCAAATATTTCGAATCTTCTCACGGTCTTAATCAAGTTGCAATTCTTGAACCGAGTACTGAACCAACTTGTCTGACACTCATTCTCCGACCAATAATTCGCGTGTGTTAGTTACCAGGCGCGGGGAATGCGGTAAATGGGTTCTTCACACTTTAACAACATAATCACCTGTTCAGGTTTTGAACCAAGGACGAACCGGCGTGGGATTCAACTAAAATATTTTCAAGGGCTTGTTGCAGCGTGGAGGAGAAAAGGAAGGGAGAAAACCAGGGGGTTTCCAAGGGGGGAGGGCTTCAAACATCCTACAAAAGTTTTATTTTCTGAACTACGTATTACTACACGTCAGGGCCATTTGCATTTTATTTTAAATAATGAAGTAGAGACAAATAAGGTAGAATTCAGAGGAAATATAGCCGCATTTGAATAGAGGTAGTGTGGGGAAAACTATTTAATATAACACTCTCTGCAGTGAGCTGGGATTCGAATCTCGTCCTCAACCAATTTGATTGAAAGAGCCTGACGTTCAGTTGGTTTTCTCACAGGTGCACTTCGTTCAATCTGAAAGGAAGCAATATTACCTTGACAGATTACACTATGGCCTTATCTTATAGGCTATACTATGATGGAATCAAACAAGGTAATATTCTTACCTCGACAGATTACACTATGGCCTTATCTTATAAGCTATACTATGATGGAATCAAACAAGGTAATATTGATTGATTATTAGCACCGCGTCTTACTACCCGTTCGGGTTATACGCACAAGGTGATATTCTTCTTACCTTGAAATATTACATTATGGCCCTCTCTTACGAACTATACTATAGTGGAACCAAACAAGGTAATATTCTTACCTTGACATATTATATTATGACCCTATCTTACAAGCTATACTATAGTGCTACCTTTCAGATTAAACGAAGGAACGCGTCTCTTCAAAGTTAATAATATTAAGTAATTTAACTTACCCTTTTCTAGACATAGGATTATATCAAAACAAAACTTGCAAGCTATCCTCTGATTTTGGTTGGAAGAACAGTAGATAAAACTGAAACGTATCTCGTTGAGGCCAACAGTGATAACATTTTATTATATTATTTGTGTTGTTCTGTAGGTATCGATAATATCTATCCGAAGTGACAACTGCAGATACTATGACTTGATGTATGGATTTATTAAAATAGTTTTAGTAACTTTAGCAACTACTTCTACTGTTATTCCTACCAAAATCATACTATATATATATATATATATATATATATCTCATGGTACAGCCATAATAAGACTAATAGCTTACATTCATATTAAAACTATGCACTGATTAGCAATAATAGTAGCAATAATGATAGTAATAGTAGTAATAATAAAGGTTTGCAAGATCTGTAGTCAGTCAGCCACAGAAGTTCTTCCCCTTGGATAAGTGGATAGGGTGTTTGACTCTCAGTATAAAGATCCTGCGCTAGTCCCGGTTGATACCGACAAATATACAGTCCAATTTCCATTGAAAGGGCCTTATCTGATAGCTAGAACAACCACTAGATTTACTTTCATGTATCTATAAGTCAAGTCATGTGTGTGTCACTTTTGACAGCTATTTTAATTTATTTTATTATTTATTTGATGCATTTAACGTGCACTTTCTGAACCGACTAACTATATCAGCACGCGACTTATGAACTAATATCCATAACACCCAGCCTCCAGCCATTAATCATCATCATCATCATTATTATTATTATTATTATTATTATTATTATTTAGCACCGCGTCTTACTACCCGTTCGGGTTATACGCTTTAAATACTAATTACACTAGTGGATTAGGAATTGGGAAGGTTGAATTAGAGGAATTGAACCCGCATTTGCGTGGAGAGAGAGTGGTAAAACCATTTAGGGAAAACCACCCCCAGTTCACCCGACTGAGATTCGAACCTCAATCTCCCCGTCCTCAGCAGTCAAGCTCAACACGACTAGCGCGTTAGCCAACTACGCCACCGAGGCGGGTAACCATTAATCCATCAGTGTGGAAGGGGAAAACCATATTTCACCAATGATACTTTTTAGGCTATGCCAAGAATTGAACCCGGGACCCTATGCTCAGTAGACGGGCATGCCACCAACAGAGCTAAGGTATAAGACTACTAGATATTATCAATATCTATAAGATAACAATAATAATATATTAAAATGTGTTCAATTTTGACCACCAAAAAAATACTTGTTTATATTTTATAAATTGGCCCTTACTATGAAAACTGGACTGTATCCCATTAGTAATCAATAATCATCTAGGTGCTAGGAATGGGTATAATATTAGGTGTACTGTCCTTGTTTAAGTTTGTTTGTAAGTCGTATACTGATATAATCTGTGTGTTTACAAAGTGAATGTTAAATATCTCAGAAGAAAAAACAAAACAGTGACAATGATGAAGGCTAGACTAAAATAAAGTCAAATCACAAAAAGAACTTATAAAGTAGTAGACTAAAAAAAATAATTAAATAATTGGAAAGTGAACTTGTAGCCTACCATGCCCCCCCCCC